>VZRX01001198.1:18351-37747 GCA_013398075.1 Notiomystis cincta
CGCTGCCCTCGCGGGCTGCCGGCCCTCGCCCAGGGCCCCGGCTGCCCTCAGGGCCCGTGCCCGTGCAGAGGGGCAGAGGCAGAAGGTTCGGAGGGTTCATCTCTAGATGAGCCTGTAATGACGGGCAAGAGCCCGTGCTGCCGAAAGGAGCGGGGCAGCTCGGCCGGCGAGGGTGGTTTGCGGTGCGGCTGTCCCCGCACACCCGGCCCAGAAGGAATGGCTGCTGAAGGGCCATCCACAGACATCTCCGCACCCTGCACACCGCGTCCCGCAGGCCTCTCCGGGGCAGAGCTGGCACCGGCACCGCTGGGGCAAGGGATGGCAACATCAGCCCAGATGGCTGCTCTACCTGGGCAGAGCAAGCACATCCCAGGGTCAGAGTTTGGCCAAGGAATTCAGTGGGGTGAGGAATGTTTGTGTCTTCCCCACCTTTTTAAACCCCAGTCTTTAGTGACATAAAGCCAGCACTGATAACAGCTGCAGGCTTTCTAAACTACTCTTTGCCCCTCTCCTCTGTGGCTCTTTCTCTCAAAGATTCCTCACTAAAACACTCATGGAAAAGTTCACAGGTTGCTTTTATGAATTTGTAAGTTAGTTATAATCTGCTGGCTGTTCAAGTATAGTTCCCTAGACATTTTAGATTTTATTTTCTCTGTAAACTTGGAGAAGGGATGCAGACAGACTCAAGGCCCAGGTGACATTTTCAGACACTGCCCTGCTCCAGAAGTCACAAGGTTTGAGCTTTGCACCTCATTCCCCATGGAGAATTAACACATCCTTCCCACCAAAGAGAGAAGGTTAGATGGTCACTTCTGGCATTACTTTCTGCCCAAGGGGTGCAGTGCTTGGTATTCCTGTGGGGTCCTGAGAGCACACTTGGCATGGGGTGAGAGGAGCTGCTGCCCAAACCTGAGTCCAAGTGGTGTCCAGATGAGAGGGAGGTGGATCAGCCCTCCTTCTGCTGGGTCTCTTTCCCTCACCATTTACCAGTGCTTAAAGAAAACAAGGTTGCAGCACAGAACATCGTGACATATGCCCTAAAAAGTTAAAGAAAGCAACAAAAGTTTATTTACCCTCTTTATTTAAGTCAATGGGGCAAGAGTTCAGTTTTTTCTCTGCAGCATTGAGAGGAGCCACTTTTCCCTTTTCTAAGGAAGAGCAAAGTTTATCACTGAGGCTTTAGGGAAAGTTCAGCTCCTAGAAGGACTGGTAACAGAGGAGCCCTGCTTCCTGCAGGATAGAGAAGAGCTGCAACCAGCCTCTGTGTTTCTCCAGTTTTGTGTTGACATTTTTATTTTGCGTTGCTCCTTATCAGCTCAGGGCCAGCCTGGCCCACAGGCAGCTGATGACATTTCCAGTCGTCGGCATTTTTCCAGTTGAGCTGAGATTAAGCCAGTGTCTTCTGGTGAGGACTTGTGCATTGAAGGACTGAAGGAGTGCTAACAGCCTTATCAACGACCCAGGCTTTCCCGTGGTCTCCAAGTGCCCCTGCCATCGTGCCTGCTGTGTTTCAGGGCTGGTGCCACCTGCACCTGGAAAGGTTCAGGGAGGGCTGATGGCAGAGCCAGCAGATGCTGTGCTGTGCTGGCACACAGACCTCAGGCACTGCCGACACCGTGGCTGGCTGCTTCCACCTGGTGAATCAAATGAGCCCAGACATCACCCACCTCCTCTGCCAGAAAAAACAGAATAAATTGTAAATCGTGGTCTGCAAAAGCTTTGCCAGCAATGCTCCTGCCTGTGCCTTGGCTGCCCACCTGTTGCAACAGGGTTGGCTCTGACCTTGCTTTATGGAGGCTGTATCATGAATCCCTCCACCTAGACATCTCTCCTAGCTCAACCCCATGTCAGTTAAGTCATTGCAATGTCTTGCCTTGCTTTTAAGGGAGTGTGGCTCCACTTACCCTTGTCTGAGTGATCTGGGGTGTTGACTAAATGTACAATGACCCTCCCTAGGAATAGCATTGGGCACCTGATTCCCAAACTGCTCCAGGCAGAAGTACCATACAGAGGAAGTCTTAGTCAGCTTTTCTGCACCTCAAAACATCACCACTTTAAAGCCTTTGAATTTGACTTCCCCAGGATATATCAAGAACTTGACTCAAAAGAACACTGCAGCCCCGTGAGACATCAAGCCTTGGGCATATAAAAGTGTATGGAGAAACTCATTTCTCCATGTACTGAAGCTTGATTTTATGTGGTCTGGACATTGCCTTATGGAGGAAAGGGCAAGACAGGTGAAAAATGACAGTCTGTCTCATGGATTTGCACACACACCTCCCCCACAACACACCTGGCTCAGTTCATGCTGAGAAATCCCCTGTGAAGACCCCCACTGGCAGGGGAAGCTGTGGCTTACTCAAATATATGTCTACAGATTCACAGCTAACAAACTAGGTAGTGGTGTTTAGGAAGGCAGAAAAAATGGCATGTGTGTCTTGGCAGGTATCTGTAATAACAAATAACAGTAATCATAGTAATAACAAAAATTACAATAATCATAAGAAACAGTAATAAAGGACCCTGCATGCTGCCAGCTGGACTGAAATGCCTGTGCAGAGCAGTCCATGAGCTCTCCCAGCTCCGAAAGCAGAGATGCCACATTATCAAACGGTTCCTTATCTGGAGAGAGCCAATGAGCATGGGCTGCTTCCCTTGGTCTCTTTACCCCCAACAAAATCTTCCACCAGCAGTGAACAAATCACTTGCGTTGTAGGCATTCACCAGAAATCAAAGCCCAAGCAAGTTATTATTGCCCTGACACTCTTCCCAAGAGGAGGTTAATGCCGAGCTCTTTATCCCTTCTGTATTCCTGCTTTCCCTGACAAGCTCGATGTTATTGCATTTACAGGTAGTTCTGCTCTATGTGGCACAGCTCGCTCGCCTGTCTAATGACTTCACAGCGTCCGTCTGTCCTGTGGAGCAACCGCGCCCACAGCAGCTCGCTCTGCCTGTCCTACCAGCAGTTCAGCTTTGGAAACACATTTCCTTCCTATCCAGCGCGAGGGACGAGCTGAGGCTGTGAATGCTAGCCTTGCACAGCACTGCCCACCGCTGGACGGCGGAGGAGGTGGCAGCCTCAGCCCTTTCTGAGAGGTGAGGACGCGAGGGAGGGCAGCTGGCATCCCCTGGCCAGGCACAGGCCTGATCTGCCCAGGAACCAGGCAGCCTCAGATGCAGGAGGAACTTCTTCAGCTGTACCCTTATGGGATGGGGGCAGAGGAGCTTAGGGGTCAAGCAGCTGCTCCTGCAATTGAATGTGAGAATTAAATTGGGATTTGCCATGTGTTGTGCTCCATGTGTCCCTAAGGCTTCTGGCTCCTGGCTGGGCAGCAGAGAGTCCAAGAGATAGGTCAGTACCATGAGCCTTGCCACTCACCCACAAAGCAACCTGGCAGCTAAAATATAATTTTGGATTCTAAGAACAGTGTTTCTGTTTCCCCAGGAAGGCCCCCTGGGCCCCACCCCAGCAGCCCCACAGGAATATCTTAGGGCTGCCATGAGCAAGGCTTCAACAATCTGCTGCCTTGGCCAGCCATGCACCCCTTCCCTGGCCCACTGCTGAAGCTCCTGTTGTCACTGCCTGTCTCTGAGTTCTCTCAGCTCCAAAAGCAGAGATGCCACATTATCAAACAGTTCCTTGTCTGGAGAGTGCCAGTGAGGGGCACAAAGGTTCAGGGAGCAAACTCCACCCATATTCCCCCACCGTGACATCCCACTGGGTGGGCTGTGAGAGTGTTGGAATTGCCTGCACTCCTGCCAGCCTGGAGCATTGTAGGAGAGCTCTGCCTGCTGACCCAAGCCCCAGGACATGACAGAAAGCCGTGTGTGCTGACAGAGAGCACAGCAATGGCCTTCCTGTGTGCTGTTGGGATGAGGGTTTGGAGCTGTTGTGTTTTCTGTATACAGTGAGATCAAAATATGAGCTCTCAAAATGACTTGAGATTAGCTGGAGGGAAACAACAGAGAAGGAGTGCACAGAAGGAGTCCCTGCTTGGTTTAACTGCTTGCCCACCACGCACACACTGCCCTTCTGCAAAACCCAGGCAATGTAGCCCTGATGGGCTCCAGAAAATTGCACCCTTGGCTGAAGGCACATGGGTCCTCTTCATAACTGACCAAGACTGTGCTGGGCTTAGCAAGGCCCAGGCAGGTCCCCTGGACCTCAGTCTCACCTTCTGGCTCTGCTACGGGGTCTCAGCTGGGCTAGGGTACACTGGAGCGAGGCTTAAGGTGATCTTGAGCCCTCAGCAATAGTCAGGTGTGCTGAAGAGAACCAGAGAGAGCTGTTCCCAAAGCCACTGGAGGACAGGGGGAGAGCAGGAGCTGCTGTTTCGGCAGGGGCCACCAACATGACATGCACGACACTGGACGTGCTGAGGAGCCATCCCCACTGTGCTGTGCACAGCCACACAGCCTGCCTGCCAGCCAAGCAGGTCTGTGGAGCAAATTCCAGCTGTGCATGTGCTTAAGATATGCAGATACATGAGGCACAGGCCTCAGACACCAAAATACCTCATTGTACTTGCAAATGAAGCATCTCAGTATTTAAGTGCACAGAATTTGCAGGTGCCATTAATTTTCCCCACAGTTTGGTGTCTGGTGTTAACTGGAGGCGAGAGAGTTGTCAACAGGAGAGCACACCTGCAGTTTTGAGGTTGCCTTAAAATCAGTGACAAAACAGCTACAAAACCCAGAATCAAGCTAAGGCAAGCTGTTGAAACCTGCAGAAGAGCCATCCCAGCAGGACAGGGCAGCTGTTGTCACCTGTGGAGCCAGGCAGGCACAGTTGCTGTGTCCCTAAAAGGACCATGAGACCCACTTACCTGACAGCCTGTTAATGCTGAAGCTGCTGCCAGCCAGTCTGTTCTCTCTCCTGAAAAGCCCAGGTGATAAATACCCAACAGGAGCTTTTTCATCACAAAAGAGGAAAAAAATAATCAGCAAGTGACACACTCTTCTAGTAAAGCTTATTTCCCATCAGACTGTCACGGGTAACTGCCAAAAAATGTTCAGAGTGGAAGATGAGACAAGGAAAAGCTTAGAGAGATTCATTACACCTGAAAATGAGATACATGTTCAGAGCAGCAGTTAGGAAAGGCATAGCATCAACATTTCAATGTTGTCTGCAGGTCTCCAGCAAACTAATGAATCTTATCCAGTGTCACCAGTAAAGGGCTGGTTAAGGAAGTGGAAACTTTACCATAAAACATGCAATTCTTGGTGGGGTATGGTGAAAAGAAAGAGCCAGGAGCTTCTTACTTCCCAAGGGGAGTCATGTGCTGGCATTCACCTAGAGCTGATGGAAACTGAAAACAAGGAGGATAACTGAACTTGCAAGTGGGATTTCTGCAGCAGAGAGATGACTGGCTGCATCAGGACAGCCCCTAGGAGAGGTGGGATGGATGGCAGGCATGACTCTTGTGCAGGTAAAGTGAAGCAGTTTTGGGGAAAAAATGGGCTAAGGTCCAGTATTCAGATGCAAGGTTTTCATTAGGTATAAATAGTCCCTTGTGTTGGTATGGTATTTTCTGCTTATGAACTGCTCTGGATTTCACTCTGCGCTGCCCCCTCTGCCACATGGCATGGCAACACCTCACAGTCACATGCTTTCTTTTCTAGATATTCCCAAAAGGTAGGAAGGTGCAATTAGCAGCCCACAGCATCAAGAAGCATGTGCAGGAACACATGACATTTCTGCTTTAGCCATGAGATGACGAAGTGTCTCAGCACGGGGCCACCCTCCCCCTGGACCTGAGCCTCTTCAGACACCCTCAGAGGACACCACAAAGCACTGGGGGAATTCTCTGAGCAAACCAGCATAGTGAGGGCTGTGCTGGCTCCTCCAGCTGCTAATGAGGAGGGGGCTCAGGGAGCATGAGAGATGGGAAAGGGGAAGTCCATCTTCCTTCATGCACAGTAATAGTGCAGAGAAGGAAGGAGAACAGTGTCCAGACACTGAAGTTTGGTCTCATCTGTATTTGGTCATAAGTGAAAGCTCTTGTAACAGCTCTCTGCAAGATAATCTGTGTTTTTCCTGCAGATAGGTTAAGAGACTCTCAGATAAGAAAGTGCTGAGGAGTGCTTCTGGTAGTTTATCTTTGCTAATGCTTCCTTTAAGATCCTATTCCAGACAATGCAAGTAATGACTCTTTTTATAACACTTGGCGATACAAGTTACTTTAGCACAGGACAGGTAGTAGAAGCTCACCTGTGGAGATTGCTGTGAGCCTGCAAAGCCACACATTACCTTTCAGAGAGGGGCCTGTAAACCAGGTGTATTTTAAAACCTCAAGATCAGTGTTGTAAATTGTATGCTGACATCCAGCCTCCAGTGGCAGACATAAGAAAAGTCCCAAATAAAAGGTCCTCTCTAGGAAGAACATGATAGATGATAGAGAAGTCTCAAGGAAAAAAGATGTTAGCAGAGATGCCAGAGCTTCACCAAGTGAGTCAGGAGCTGTCAAAATCCGGGTTGTCAGGATAACTGAAGAAAAACAATTTCCTAAAGAGTAATGAGCTAAAGTAAAGGAAATGTATTTCCTCGGCTCTGGAAATGGGATATACTGTTTCACATAGTGGAAGAGCCTAGTGAGACATTTTGACATACATACTCAGGCATTGAAGAGCTGCAGCCTCTTTAGGAAATTAAGTAATGAGAATGAATAGGAATAAAGGAAAGTGGCTCTTTGGAGCAGATGAAAGGATTCCAGATGTGTACACGGCTGTGACTGCTTCATATTGTTTGGACTTTCAGTCCTGAAAACAAGAGACAATCCTGATGAAATATGTAAGTCTTCACCTGAATGCTATAAAGAAAGAATGAAATCTAATGTTAAAGCTCAAATACAGAAAGGAAATGCAAGAGGAAATGAAAAGTAAAAAAGAATCTCCCCTTAGTAATAAAGTAATAAAGATATTCCACTTCCCCATGCTCTCCCTTATCTCACATCACTTGGGGAGCATTGATTCTGCACATGTGAGCTTCTGCACAGACTATGCCACATATTGAAGGATGTAATTTCTTGCTTTGAAAAGAACAATTGGAACTGAGAGCCCTGTTGTGCTTGTCAGCATCCCCAGCTCTACAGGTCACACTTACACTGTCACTGTCATTGCCATCAGGTGCTCCCTGGCAGCTCTGTCATGGCCACTCTGGAATAAACCCAGCGCAGGACAGGAACTACTTTGGGTTGTTTATTAAAATCTCAGGCTATACTTATATTACTAAAACCTCTTACAATGGTCTGCTGCCCCTTACAGAGTTTGGGCAATGAAATGAAATCAGGAATGCAAAACTAAAGATGATGGACCAAGCAGGTCTAGTCCCCCTCTGTGGCAAACTGCAGCATCTTTGCTCAGCTCCTGGCCATCCACCTGGGTTCTCACTATTTGCTCCTTCCAGGGCCCAGCACCATGTGCAGCATTTCCCACACACTTACTGGGACCACACTTCTGAGGCCCCTTCAAACAGCCCTGTCAGACTGGCACAGGTCTGGTCTGGAGGACACAGCTCCCTCTGGGTGTAGCTCAGGCACGGAAGGACTAAGCAGGAGAGCCACAGCCAGCAAGGCTCATTCAGCCTGAACCTCAGACAAGAATATCCTAGTCCTGCCTTAGCTGTACTCAAGTCTGTGACAGCACCCTGCCCTCTTCCACACTGCACATTTTCTGTGGGCACAAGCAGGCTGCTCCCACCTGGAGAGCAACTCAGCAGGCACCCCTCCCCATGGGCCCTGCCCTGAAGCTGGAGCAAACACACCCTTGCAGGTAACACTGCTAACATCAGATTACATCCTTGGAGACACCAGGGCTCTGATCCACCACATCCTGTTGGGGTGACTGCAGAGGAGAGCACCACTGCCCTCATTCTGCACCTCCACCCTGGGGAACAGCATTTCTCTCCTGCACAGATCATGATGGTAGGATTATTAGAAGAGTATGCCATGCACTCAGGCCATTAGCAAGGAACAATCCCAGTTAAATAATTAGCAAATTACCTGTTTGAAAACAGAAGGAGAAAACTTAATTCCTGATTGTTAACAGTCTGGCATCTTTCACATTAAAATTACAGCCAATAACCAATTTCACATTGCAGGCCTTGCACAGTAATATTTTCCTTTGCCAAGCCATTTTCCCAGACTAAACAAAAACCTCTGAGAATGCTTATCTTGGTATAAAACCTTGCAAGAAAAATAAACAGAATGATGTCCAAAATGAAAAAATAGCATGTTGGTTTTACAGCACTGGGAAAGCCATAAAACTTAGTATTCCAAGTGCAAGAGGTTGAAGCTGTTTGCTGTCATTAGTGTGTATCCCTTCTATTGAACACCATCTTCCACTGCAAATCAAGTCCCAAAGAGCTGGTGGAAAAACAAGAGGCAGAAGGAAAACAAGGCTGAATTGTGAAATATATGGATGATTTGTTCTTATGGCATTAGAGATGATCAAATTAAAAAGAGGAGTTTCTTTTATAGTTCTGATGTAATTTAAGAATTTTGTACCACAGGCTGCACTTCAATTACAGGACCAGAGTGTAACAACAGATGGGACATGATGCTTAAAACCCACCTGTTTTCAGACAGGAAGTGTCACACCAGGATGGCCACTCATATAGGACAAGGTGAGTAATGTGGGCTGGGGGCTGATAAGACAGCAAAAGAATTAAAAATAACAGTCTGTCACACCTGTATGCACTGCAAACTGGAGCTCTGGACAAGACAGAACTGAGAAGGGGTTGGATCCACTGGGACAAGTTGGGATCTAAGACAGCAAAATCTGCAGATTGTCCACCAGAGGCAGTCACTGAGCAGCACAAAGAACAAGGACAAGGAGGCAGATGTGGAGCACAAGGCAATGGTGAAGCCAGCTGTGCTGCCAGGTGTCACAGGGATGCTGAGGTGCATGGGACAATGGACAGCCCCTGAGATGGACTTCCAAAGTGCATGCAGACACCAGAATGGAAAGATAACTGAGAGTCTTTTTGTGTCACTCACTGATTCTGAACAGATTGAGTCACATTGAGTCACTGGCTCTTTTCTGCTTATGCACTCCTTCATTTTCTGTACAGTTTAGATTATATTTAGAGTCACTAGAAGATCCATGCATTATTTGTCTCTTACATATGCAGCTAGACCAGCCCAATTGGGATTCTGGCTTTGGCTAAGAGCACCAGTCATGAAATTCAGCAAGATGCAGGAAGAGACAGAGCTTGTGGATAAATATCCCATGTTACTGGGGGGAAATTAAGGAAAAGAGTGCTTGCAAGTATTCAGTTAATTGAAAGTTAAGCTGCCACCCAGCAGCCCTGTTCTGTGTCACCTGGCAAAGGCAGATGGCATCGGTGCTGCCTGTGAGCAAAGCGTGCCCAGAGCTGGGGACATACTCAAAGAGGCACAGCACCACCTCTGTGAAACACTTTGCTCCCCATAGCACAGGGCTGTGTGAAAGCAGCCAACATCACAGCAAACCAGGATGAGCAGGACTGGTAGCTTTTAAAGCATTTTTAATGGGAAATGGTGTCTGATAAAGGCATCATCTTTTTGGCATGCCATCAGAGAAAATTTGCTACAGGCAGCCAGCTTACCAGGACAAGCAAAATATCACAGAAGCTTTACTGAATTTTTCTAAGATTGTTTGTCAACATCCTCATCTCCATCACCTTTGAAAGGGCCAACTGAGACCTTGCTGATTCTAATTTTGTAATTAGGGATATTAGGAATAGCTCTGCCAAGCAAGGTCTCACCTGGGCAGAGCTGGTAGAGATAAAAGAGAGGAGTGAAGATGATAAGGTTTGACAGGGAACAATTCTGAGTTCTAGGAATCCAATTTTGCTTACCTTTGAAGAATCTCTTCAGCAACAATTTTAGTTGCAGTCTGAGGAGAAAGTAGATGGAGAGGACAAAACAGAAACATTGTATAGAATGAGCAAAACACTGGGGAAAAAAAAGGAGGAGAAAAAAACCAACCTAAAAGCTATATTAAACAGTAGGACCCAAGGGAGAACAGGAAAAAAATGAGATTATTAACACAGGAAACTGGCTGGCTCCACTGAGCAAACGTTGGTAAACAGGAAAATTAAATTCTGCAGGATTAAACAAGGCATTAAACTGGTTGGGGGAAAAAAAGAAAAAAAAAAACACAATCCCAACAAAAAACCAATAACCACATGCTCACAGATATAAGTCAAATGAATTTACTGACTTAAACACTCAGCTGGACTAAAAAAGCTCTTTACTAAAGCAACCATAGCACATGCATGCAAATTGGTGAGAGCACAAATTATAGAAGAATACACATTTAGGGAGGTATCCTCTGCTGATGCTAATACTTGTCTCTTGATTCAGGCAGCAAGTTTAAATGTCTGCAGCCACAGGCAACAGGAATATCCAGAGAAGAACCCCATGTGTCTTGGATTTCACCATCCATATCCTTCTAGGCACTTAAAGAGTCACCCCTTAAATCTCTCTAGCCATCCAGCTGGGTTCTTCCTAATGGGGTGATGGCAAAGAACATGTTTCCCTAGCAAATGGAAAATAAAAAATAACCTTTGTTGGCTTTAAGACCTGCCAAAAACTGGTTGAAAGAACTTTAATGCCCTCTTGGAACTCAGGCAGCTCTCCTAACACAGAAAGGGAATGGCACCCCCATGGAGAGATACAGGGAAGCTGTAACCATGTACCACATGTCCCATGTGGAAATGGCAACAACAGTCACTTTGGGAAATATCTGTGAACAATTCCAGGGCCTGGTTCTGCACAAATTCCACTGGCACAAATGTGGACCAGCTCTGCCAATGTGGCAGTATTATAACTGAGACTCACAGCTTGAAATCAAACCTTGGCAGAGTACTGGCCCAGGTCTGACATAAATCAGCCTCTCAGTTCTTGCTGATGCTTTGGCACAAGCTGGCTGGGGAAGAGTTGTTGCTACCCCTTCAGCTGGAGTTTGGACCCAATGCATTCCTTCCTGAGTGCTGCCACTCTCAGCATATGCAAAGCCTCGGTGCAAGAACACCACAGCTTGAGGAGAAAGGTTTCAACACACTTAAAACCCGAGAAAAAAACCAGGATTTTTTTCATCTGTGAAGTTCTTTTCAGCATGAGCTGTAGGCTGTTGTGCTGTAGATGCTCTGACGAAGGACTAGACAGACAGTGGAGGGTGCCACATCAGATGCCAGCTGTGCTCCACACAAGCCTTTGCCCTCCCTGGGTTCACAGCACAGGCTCATGGCACTGGTCTGCAGCTCTCCCTTCCCTCTCACCAGAGCACTTTTTCTTCTGCTGCAAAGGGCCATCACAGTTGCAATGGGGAAGCTGGAAGTGTTTGAAGTCCATGACAGCCTCCCATGAATCATGGGCTTGCTGAACACAAGGGAGCTGTGAAAAGCACTGTTCAGTGTGACAGCACTGAGGGCTGTATCAGCTGCCTGGCAGGCACCACAGTAGCACCCCACAAATCAGAGTTGCAGGAGTGCCCTGGGGCTGGCTGATTACAAGGGGGTTTTCCCACCAAGAGTTGCACAGTATGAAAGTAAACACTTTGAACAGGCAGGAACCTGAAGCTGGTGCACAAACTGAGCAGAAGCAATCAGAGCCAGACTGTGCTTACGTTGCAGGACTCTCCTCCACACTAGTGGATACATTGGCCATCACAAATGAGATGTGAGTGCTGAACAAGACATGAGTCTCTTGGTCCCAGGGACATCTGTACTGGATGACAGAACTTCTGAATCACTGTTCCCCTACAGAAACACAAGAATTCACCTGAATATCAAAGCTACTTTGCTTTCAGGGACATTTTTAGCACAATACTTCAATTGTTTTTCCTAGATTCAGTGGTACCAAGACTCTTCACTGGCACCTTCCACAATTCATAAATTAGCCATAACAATAAAACAAGGCAGCCATTCCTGGGCTGAACCTCATGCCAGCAAACATGACAATCACCTCTTAGCCCCTTAAAACAAGCATCCTGTAACTCTAGTTCAGACCTGAAAGCTGCAGAGTACCAGCCACGTGCTTGGGGCATAGGCTCCAGGGGACACTGTGGAAGACAGTCCCCATTATTTCCTGCAGATGGGACAATTGCCTGTAGTTATGCTGAGAAAGAGAGAAGTTGTCTTCACCTCTGCAGGAAGCCAGCTCCCAAATTTAATGAAGGTTTCTCCTTCCAATTGCTTCAGCAAATACCAGAGCAACACTTGTTCTTGTTACAAAATGTTATTTGCTTTTCAAGTACAAACTAAATGAGCTTTCCTGAGAAAATAATTGCCAGCTATTAAAAAGCTACTGTTGGAGCTTGAGAGGACTATTAAAATACAAAGAGAAATGTACCGCATTCTTCCTGAATTGATACTTCAAACAAAACCTATTTTTGTTTTGAAATGTGGCACTAGAACAATGACCAGTTGCTTTTGTAAAGTTTCAGACTGAGAGCCATGCAATCCTTTTCAAAGAGCAGCATTTCTGTGCTGTTCATGAAAATAGCAGGGAACAAACCCCATAGGTCAATCCATCAGTCTCTGCCTTAGTCAGCAGAGGAGCCTCAATCCATCTCTCATCAAGTCCACGCTGAGGAATGCCCAGCTCAGGGCCAGATTGGACACCTCTGCTTCTGCCAGGGAGTCATCCCCAGGGAAGAGCCCCCATTTTCCTAACTTCACCTTCTTAGTCCTCATTACTGCCTCAGATCTTACACCAAAACTGTTGCTGTTTTCTCAAAAGCAGTTTTTAAACTATTTTCTCCATAAGAATCAATTCCTCCTCTTGCCATTTTGAGTGCTACTTGAGATGGAGCACTTCGAAGGATCAGCTTTACAATATATACATGCACTGCCAGAATTGCATCAGTAACAGCCCAGAACTGTCTCATCTTTATTACCCCTAGAGTGTCCAATTGCCTCAGGCCCATAACCTTGAGAATTCCCTAGAAAGGACAAGCTTGGGGTAGATTTGCTCAAGCCATATTGCGCTGAACTTACACTGCAGCACTCTCCTTTTGTTGACTTTAAGCATCTGTTCTTTTCTGTCATCACTCTGTCTTGATAAAGGTCTGGATGTGACACTTTCAGTGTACTCCCATCTCCTGGGAACATGAGGTATTAAAGCACAGTTTCATCTTTGCCACCAAACCTTTGCAGCACATGTTGGCATGAAAGACTACACCACTCACTGACACTACTTACCCCTCGGCCTGAATTACAACCAGGTACTGTGAAATGCTGCCCTAATTATGCTGGCTAGAACAGCTGGGCCACTGGTCATTAAAAGAGAAGTCAAATTGCTGATTCTCTCTCTCATCAATCTCTGCTGGTTGTTACTCTGCTGACCGGGTCAGCAATGAGACTGCTAATGAAAAACAGAACCTGGGAGATGGTCTCAGCAAGGACACAACTGCTCCCTCACAAGTCACAACCTCAAACACGCGGGACATGGAGACGAGCAAAGCAAACACCAGCGGAAGCACAAACCGTCATGATGGAAAGCAGAGGTGAAAGACTTCACAAAACAAATGGTGGGAGGAGATGCAGCAGCCATCTATTTACTGTGACGTGCCCAAGGCGTAGTTCTGTCTAAAGAGAGGACATCCTTCAAGCTCCTGTGGAAAAGCCACTCTGGGAGCTCAACCCTGGCACTGGCAGAGCAGTGCCAGCCAAGGCAGTCCTGTTGGCACCAGCTGCAGCAGGGTGGCACAAACAGCAGCTGTGTCTGAACAAGATGATGGCAATTCCCAGTGCCTGACCAATGTAGATCAAGTCCATGCCTTGGCCTGGCAAGCCTGCCTGAGAGCTGACCAGAGGCCCACAGCGCCTCAGCAGCCATCATTTCTCATCCACATGCTGATCACCAAAACAACACCAAACTCCAACTTAACCAGTTTCGTTGATGAAGCAGGTATATATTTTTTAAATCTCAGAAAACATAACAACATACATGAGAAAATTCTATTCTATTCTGTACCCCTTAAATTATACTTCCTCACACCGGAAAACAGGATGAAGAGGATCTGGTCTCCAGACCAGTGATCCAGAGCTAGAAAGCACTGTAATTAGAATCAGGACTGAGACTGAAGACCCTGGGTTGTTTGCAAAACTAATTAGCTAATGTCATTAGAAAGCAACAGAGAATAAGCAAGAGCCGACTCAGACTCTACAGCAATCTAAGCAAAGGACAGTTTAATAACTGTACTTACGATATGTTTTCAATGAAAAAAAAAAAAATCACTTTATGGAGTAGATTTCATCCTGGGCAATATCCATACATCTTGGACTTGGCAAAATGGCTTGGAGAAGAGGGTTTCATCATAGTAAACACAGCTACTTCACAGCAAGATTTATTAATACATCCAAAAGAAAGAAAGAAAATCATTTTGTCACACTATATACAGATAATACATACAGTGTTTTATACACATATTACATCAGTTTTTACACAAGAAAAATATACATAAAAATGTAAACTTTTGTATACAAAAACCCTTAAACAAATTAAACAAGGACCAGATAACAAAAGGAGACCAATCTATTATCATTTAATTGATTTTTTTTTTAAATGGTAATACAGTACATTCATTGAGAAGTATGAGGAACATGTGAGCCAACCTTTCCTATTTAAAGGGAAAGTACAAACACAAGCTTTCCTCCCCGCCCCTNTTAAATGGTAATACAGTACATTCATTGAGAAGTATGAGGAACATGTGAGCCAACCTTTCCTATTTAAAGGGAAAGTACAAACACAAGCTTTCCTCCCCGCCCCTGGAATGCTGTCCGTGAGCCTGCAGCACTAGAAGCAGCGGTGCGAGTTGCCATTGCTGCCAGGGACCCTGAGGGAAGGGCCCCTTCTTCTCGGGCCCCTCCTGCACCGCGCTCTGCACAAGCGGCACAGCCACAGCAGCAGCCTGGGCTGGGCTGTCTGTGCGTATCAGCCGCTCTTCGGCTGATGCCGTGAGACGGGACGCGGCAGGGCACGCTTGTAGCTTCCCTTTAAGCAGTCATTAAGTGGATTAGCGTTGCTGGAGGAAGTTGCTTATTTTTCCCAATGTATGGTATGCTGAACACATGTGTCGGGGATGAGAGGGAAGAAGGAAGGGGTGTAAGAGACTGCTAATCCTTGCTACCATGCAGTTACTTCAAAATCAGGTACGTTTGCAAGCTACAATTCACTGGTTCAAAATACACTGCCTCACCTTTGCTTTCCCACTGCAACTTGTTTACATTTTAAACTCTAGTGACCGAACAACTGTATGAGGCTCTTTGTTACAAGGCTGTTTCTGATATCAAAGCATGATCAAGCTACCTTTAAAATGACACCAAACACAAACTTCTCGGAGACAGCCTTAAAAAGAGAGAGCGTTCCCTCTAAAGCACTTCAGATTGTCCATTTGCCACCTTTCTTTATTAAGTCTAGGATAAATATATTTACCCTTAACTGCAAAAAGGATATTGGTTGAGCTTCTGACATCTGTTCTGCTCCACTTGCAGATAAACATTTTTAGGAGTTGGAGGGGGAAAAACCCAAAAAACAAACCCACAACAATAAACCCAAATTTTAAAACCTCAGGCATAAAGTAAGAAGGGAATTATTTAACGTGTTGGTGAAAAAACAGTTGCAGAAAGTTGAACTTGTTAGAAACAAACAGACGATAGATTCCAATGAAGGCTCCTCACATTAAATAAGTTAGACGGGTTACAGACATCTTCAGTAAAAACATCCATCCTCCACAAAGTATGTTAAAATGAAACACAATAGTGATGCACTGGTATTTCTCCTAAAAAGGACAGAAGGACATGAAATCTCCTTAGTGATATCAGTACTATTGTATGTAGGAGGTGAACAACGATTTACAAAAGTAATGAGGGAAAAAGAAAATCATGAATCATTAATTATAATTGGACAGAAGGGGGATGGGACAGAATGCAATTACTGTATGCCTCAGAAAACACCTGAAGGAAATAAATACTTAGAAACTTGTGTTTCCATTTCTTTCACCTAAATGATGGTGGGAATAAGGGCCTGTCTGCTTGCTTTTGTTTCTTTGTTTCCTTTTTTTTTTTTTTCTTTTAAATTAACAACCCTTCTAGTAAAAATTCAAAAGATAATTACAAATGGCTTTAGATAATTAAAAGTCTCCTTTTTTAAAATAAAACTTTGATAACACATTTCTCCATTTCTTCTATATAATGCAGCTTCAGTGAAAATAAGTAATAAGGGACAGCAATTTGCAAAAAAAAAGAAAAGTGTGGGAAAAAATTGCCAACCAAGGTTCGTAACATATACATATGTATATGCAGGACATCTACACTCTATATACATATTTAATATACGTATGCATGAGTATATATCAGGAGATAACCAACAGGTACATTCTCCACATACATAAACTGAAATCGCAGAATAGGCGTGTGCGTACCAGTCTCTGCTGTACACACACAGCACACAGACATACCCATACACACGCCCCAACATATGTATCATAGAAGTCGTGTATGACTGCAGGAGAGCTCAGGTGGAACTTGAGTTACCTTTTTCTAACAGAAATGCAAGGAAGACAAAATTCCATGGCTGAACTGTGGCCAAGAAAAATTGTCATAGCCATATTGAAAACATGGAATCCAGTATGGCTCGATGACAGAACTGGAGCAGCATTCTCCACAGAAACTGAAGCCTAAGTTACACAGCACTTCAGTGTGACTGAGCAGGTTGCTGACAGCTGCTTTCTGCTAAAAGGATATAGAAGCTCCATTTAGCCAGAAAACAGAAAATAAAACACTTAAGCCCATAATTTACTTGCATAAGCAAGATCACCCAATACACAATTAGATGCAAAGTGCTAGCATGTTAATGGCCAATTCTGCACTCCATTTTAAAATCTGTTTCATGGTAAAGTGTAACAAACTGTGTTTCTTTCGATATGTTTGATGACAACTCCATTGCTCAGAACAGAGCACAGGGCTGCCTTCTGCTTACTGCATGCATTATGGGAAACACAAACTGAATTTATTTTTTCTCCCTAGAGTTGAAAATGGGAAGGTAATATTTGGTGGGTGCAGCTTTTTCACTTTGACCACTTAAATATGATGCTGGGTTAACCTTTTAATATGCTAGGAAGCTTTGCATCAGGTTCCATGAGATGTTGGTATTCATCTGCAAATCAATCACAGTCCTACTGAATCACAATTGAAGCTGGGGAAGTTTGTGTAAGTTCAAGCAGGTGCTCAGGGCCCAATTCAGCTACCACTCCAGTCACCAAGAGAGCTTCCCTAATGCATAAGCAGAGCTGGATTGGGCCACTAAAGCTGATTGCTGCTAGCAAGAGAAACTGCAGAGATGCAGGGCCAAGGAGGAGCTGGAATGGAGGCAATGGAGCAGAGAAGCAGAAGAAGTTGGCATTTTGCAAGAGGCCTCAATGAGACTAAATATAAAACAAAAGCAGAGACATAGCAAGGAAACTCCACTGCGAGGGTTGAGGTAACACTAACCAGTGGTGACCAAGCTCAGATCAGTCTCTGAGTCATCCAGACCCCTCAGAAGAATTTAAAACAACTTGTCTGGCACAAGTGCTTACCTGTTACACACATGCTACGTGGATAGTCCCTCTCTTTAGCTCACACACTGACTTGTGTTACAGCTAATGTACAGGTGTGTGGTACAAGGTAGATTCCATCTATAAATCTGTATGCATGTATATATAGATTCAGATTGACTGCATTCATACATATTTATTGTACATCATGAGGGCAAGTCCACATTTAGCAAAATGCTACCATTATCTCATACACAGATATATCTCTCTGTATAGGTATACACAAAAAGGGGTCTATTCTCCTCCATAAAGGCATAAAGATTTATGCTCCTAATTCCCATTACCACCAAATAAGCAGAAAAAAAGGCCTCTGACAACTTTCACCTCCCTTACCCTTCTGCCTGTATGCATATGTGCCAGAAACAACTTGTGGGGAGAAGGAAAGGGGAGGGATGCCTGGGGGAGTATCAACATAATGATATGGAGGGGAATATTAGGAAAAAATGGCAAAAAACTTCAAATTTCTGTTCAATACTGGAAGCTCTGTTTTTCTAGAAAAACTCTGTTTTTAAAGTCACCAGGATCATCATACTTAAAAGTGATACTGTGTGAATAAATAGCAATTAGGTTACTTTCTCCAGCCTAAACAGAACAGTATGAAGAGTAAGCCAATCTGCAAGAATGGTTCTGACTTCTTACAATTTCAGGTGAGGGCTCCCATAAGGAAATCTTCCTTCTCCAATTATGAAAAAAGGGTAAGTGGTCACAATCAAATTCAGAATTTCACAGCCTAAGTGAATCTCCCTTGACTGAATGCGTACTTTGTTCTGCAATCCCACAACAGCAATTTTGGGGCAAAATTGATATACACAAAGATCCTCAGAAGAGAAAAAAAATCTACTTTGAAGACAAGATCCTTTTATGGAATGGAGATCACTCCACAAACAGTACCCCTTACAATCTAATTGGAAAACACAAGTACACTGATTGACAACATTTTCCAAGTCAGACCATAGGAAATTCAGGTATTAATTTGCAAAGATACAGCAATTCTCATGCCTCTCCATCCCACTGAATGCAAACCTTCCCATTCAGTTTGTCCTGAAAAACTCATTTCATCCATCACTCCTCCCCCATTTGTTTTATTTAAAGGCTGTCTTTGGGAGCTTGGTATTTTCATGGCATTTTAAACAGGGCTCAAAGCAACTCATTTGAAAAACAGTAAAATTGACATGATATCAGAGTTAGCCTTATAACAGAAGATTATATAGTAGAGAGTTTCAGTTATTTATACAACAGTGAGGACATAACAACCCCCTACTAAATAATCACATTTCTACAATACATTCCATCACCTCTTGACTACTTTTCTCTTTACAAAACTATGACCTACATACAATATACACATTCGTATCGCACATACGTCCCCCCCAATGCATATTTTTTGTGTGTATATATAATACATACATGCACACAAGCAGTCTAATTCTATTTATAAGTCACAGTGGGAATTCCTTTGTGAGGAAAGGAGGGGAAAATTCCTGAATAAGACACTGTAGATTCCTAATGTTCCAACTTTTCAAATTCCAACTCACAGAGCTAACTGGAAATAAATACATTAAAAAAAAGAAAAGGTCTTACAAACTTGGTTCACAACTCCCAGCTACAGTAGTTGGATTTTTAAATTTGATCTATTTACCCTGTAACTAAATTTCTAATCATAGGTACAAACCACGGATAAATTATTGCAGAATGTAACACTCAAAATTTAAAAAGAGTTATAGGAACAGTAATATAAGGGTTAAAAAGAGTTCTATACTTGTTGATACAGGATACCATTTAATTTTATTTATATATATATCTATATATAGAT
>VZRX01001200.1:0-15729 GCA_013398075.1 Notiomystis cincta
GGAAGGAAGGAAGGAAGGAGTTCTGAGGATTTATCTTTCCCTTGTATTGCAGGGTAGGCAAAATAAAAAGAGGAGACATAGTGTCTTAGGTGTCAAAAAAAAAAAATAATAAAAAAGGGTAAAAGTTTCTTCTCATAAGGAGCCAAGGACATTTTACCAGAAGGTATTGACCAAGACAACTGCAAGAAATGAATTCATCCCAGCTCCTTTTGACCCATGTTCCTCTTTCAGAGTCCCACAAAGGCTCTCACAGCCACTGTCTTATGTAGAAAAATCATAAATAAAGTGTTCACCCCTCTGCTAACTCAGGTTTATTGTCTGCTTTCTGGTGGTCTGGGGTTTTTCTCCTTCTTTTTAGCTGTCCTTTTTAAAAGGACATAAGAATTGGCCTTTTGTAGGATTTTTTTTATAGTGGATTAAATTCAACTGAGCAGAATGCATAAAAAAGAAAATATCTTTTTTTATTAAATGATTTCCAAGACAACTACAAAACAGCAATTACAAAAAAACACAAAGCCAACAGCTAACCTCCATTATTAACAATTGTTTTTGTTGTAAAATGCATATTTGGATTCTATACTGTTAGAACAGCATTATCAACCACATTCACTATAACTAGGAAACTGGAAATGGAATTTTTTTGTGACAAATTCACTGTAATTCAATTTTCTTTTTATTTCAGATGCATGCATATTTAAATATTCATTAATAATCTTAATATAATAATTTTATATGCAAAGTTAGCCAAAATTAAACACAATCACAGTTACAAAGGGGAAATACTTCTTCATACAGCTGAAAGTCTACAAACACTCCACACTCCACAGCTGGTGCAGTGGCCAATGTTTCTGTAAACATGAATAGCCTAGAGAAATCCTTGACATCCTTAAAACAGAATGTTCCTCAATGACTAGGCTACAGAACTGCTCATTATACATTAAATATTAAAAAATTTTCAGATAAAGTATAAGCCAACAAAACTAAGAAAGTATTTCTTTTCCTTGTTGGGAAGAAGACTGCAAAAAATTGGTAAAAATAATGACCTTCAATTCATTAATCAGTGTGAAATGACATATTTGTTCATAGCCTTCCATTATATATATTCCATTATATTAGCTATGTCCACTATTCACATAAAAGACGCAACTTGAGTGCAACTCAGCACAAGAAGTAAACACAATGAGCCACAAGGGTTTATTTTGGATTTCACCCTGCTGTAAATATCCACAGCTAATTTTAATTCAGTTAAACCCTGTTTACCATTATGCACATCTACCAGCTTTAACAGAAATAAGGCAATTTTATGTCAGTGTGATGAGGATCAGATTCATGACCAAAGAATCAGTGTTCAGTGTAGGATTTATAGATAAATACACAAATTTTTTTCAGCATAGAGGAAAAAAAGAAGTGTTTTGCCATATGATCTCCAACATAAATTAAGTTCTAGTTTCAAACAATCAAACTGATAAGCTACATTACTCTCTTAAATAAATGTAGAAAAAAGTGGACATTTTATCTTAAGGAGAAAAAAAGAGATAGAGAGAATAAGTTATTTCCTTTAGGAGATCTAAACATGATGTGGAAAACAAGAAAATAAACTTAAATGGTGGTGTAATCCCCAAAGAAAAACCTTCAATAGTACTGTACAGCAGATAGCTCAAATGTAAATCATTTTATCTATAAATAACTGAAGATTGCAAGAAACTGATTTAAATAATTTTATACTAACTTGAACCAACAGAGTGATTTGAAAACCAGAATTACAATAGAGTAGAAGTCTGGTATGATAAAAACTCTATTACGTGTCTGGTGTGAAAGGACTGTTTTAGGAATGAGAAAGACGAAAAAGGGAAAAGCAACTGCTGCTGGGAAACAGGGAAGAGGATGGCTGTGCACCATGCCTACTGTCATTGCTTCAGCTTTGTCACATTAAAGTATCACCAGGGTCACATTTTACACACTCCTCAACCCAGATAATGTTCATGAAGGCTTCTGAGCAGTTTATTAAAACAATCCTTGCTAGCATACAATTTTTGAGCACTCTGTATTATACTCATTGCTACGACATCTAAGTTCTTGGAGTCTGTGTTATTGTTTCATAATTACAGTCATAGCTGGACACTGGATTGTATGGTGATAAGTACCCTCACCTTTAAACAGGTGTGATGCTTGCAGCAGGTGTACTAGGATGCATGGGGCAGGAAGCCACCAGGTTAGGCAAGGGGTTGTTTTGTTTTATTTTATTTTATTTTATTTTATTTTATTTTATTTTATTTTATTTTATTTTATTTTATTTTATTTTATTTTATTTTATTTTATTTTATTTTAATTTTTAAATTTGTGTATTAATGATTTTATTAATTTATTTCTTACCATTATGTCAGGGGTTTTTTCCAGGTCAGCTGTAGCTTTTTTACTCTAGGAGCTCTTCTGAGTTCAGATGAATGTGGCTCCACACAGCCTAACTGAGCCACTTGAAAAGCAAGGTTGGAGGATGTGGCCTCCAGAGGTGCCTCTTGCTGTAAAATATTGTATGGTTTTCAGTGAAGAAATTTAACAGAATTTGTGTGTGAGAGAGTGTGTGTGTGCCTGTGTGTGTGTATGTCTGTGTACGTAGCACTCTCAATTGACTTTCACCTATAAAAGATAGCAACACATAGGGCAATTCTGCAGATGAGTTTTCTTCATACTGCAGCTCTACACAGCTAAACTCACCTCAAGGTGTGACTGTGACAGTGTCATCAAGGCACAAATAACTTTTCTTGTGAGCCAGTTGAGTTTAACCTGGACCTAATGTCAGAGTCTGAAATGTTATAATTTATGGCTGAAACATCTTTATGAAAGATGCCTGTTACAGCAAAACTGTATAAAAGCTGCAGAGAAAACCACCACACCCTGACTAAAGCCCTGGACTGCACATTGATGGAGGGAGGTAAGATGAAGTGACTCAGGTCTGGGCTGGGGGAGAAGAATACAATCAGAGGGATCAAGCTTAGTACCTTTGGGGTGGAGACCACAGGCACAGGGCTAGCAGCCACCAGGCTCCCACAAAACCTCACACCAAAAGGTGTGGAGAGGAGAGGGTTTGTGTATGTAGCAAAAAAGTCTCTGGACCGAGGCAGTGAATGCCCATCTTCTGCTCTGCAGACCACCTCAGCTGTGAGGTTCCTTCACCCCAGGAAAAACCCCACATCCACATGAAGGACAGCAGAAGGGATGTCAAGGCCTATCAAAGGTTCCCCTCCAAGGGGTCCCCAGACTCTGCACAAGAGCACTGCAAATGATGCAACAGATCTTTTGGGAATACATGGAGCATGTTAAAACAGTGATCTACATGTCTACAGTGACCCTCTAAAACATCCTCCGCTCCCTGCCCACAGAAAGCAGAGCCCCAGCCAGGATTTTCTATACATCCACATGTGGTCTCAAGTGATAACTCTACTGAATTACATTTTTAATTACATAATATTTATGTGCAAGCATATCTGTGCCTATGTAGGCACACAGCTACATCTTTGTTATAAAAAGCAAAGTCTATTTCCATTTGTGTTCTGTAACTATTCCTACCTGGACATAGTTGCTGGATGCATCCAGTTTGGGGGATTTTGTTCATTTTTACAGCAAAATATGGGTGTAGGAATGGTTACATTTGGGCTCCACATGCAGGTTCCAGCTATATATTCAAGCTGGACAATAAAGTAGGGAAAAAGCAGCTGATACACAAAAGGGACTGTCTAGACACTGCCCCATCAGTCTGGCTAAATTTGGTGCTAGTCCTCCCAATGGGATTGTAATATAATTGTTCTGGTGTCTGCATTCACTTCCCATGTCAAACATCATCCCAAACATATATCTTTTTTCCAATACAATAGGCCCAAACTGTATCATTAAATGGATGCAGCTCAGAAATAAGCACCTAAGTAAATATCTCCTAATATGCAGAAAACCTGTTATTTATTTGCTGGAAGAAAAAGAACAAATCAAAACAAACAAACAAAAACCCCAACCAAACAAAAAAACCTACATAATTTTTAATCAGAATGGAATTAATCTGGCTTTCAGTCAAAATATAATTATTTTAATTAAGAATCTAAAAATATTTTTTTCAAAAATACAAAAATATACTTTTATATAGGCAGAAAGAAAATGCATCTTCTCCTGTACAATTATTAATATTATCAAAGAAAATTTAATAGAAATTTAGAGATATCAATGTGAAGTGATAGATATGAATCCTAGATTGTAGCAAAATGAAAATCTTACTAAAAAATCTTAATGAACAAAAAGTAAAAAATAAAAAAAGCTGTCACTTTATCTTTTTAAATGAAACTAGTGGCTATTTCTTTAATTTCTGTGAAGTGACTATCTTACTTATTTAGATTTTTTTGATTGTTCTAAAGACATTTGACAAATATTAGAACCACAAACTTATCTTGATTAAGATTTGTTCTACATATTTCAGAAAATGCTGTGAAAATTCTGAAATCTGTGAAAAATTTATCAAGGAGATCAAGCAAAAATGTGGAGCTTCAAAAAGGAAAAAAAAATGTGATTAAGAACTGTGTGACTGATGTCCACAAGCTCAATGGTAAAAGTCAAAACAAAGAAATAAAATGCAAACACATAAAGGCCCTGCTTCAGGAAAATAAAATAAAAAAAATATGTTTCCGATTTCTCTGTCTGCACAATTATATATTGTTCTCCATTCTGTTTTGTTCTTTTGTTTCAAGACCAAATTATTCCAAGACTTTTACATATAACAGAACTCAGGCATGATTTTAGACATTTTAAAGAAACATCCCCCTGATTAATTTTACTTTAGAAAGTGTTGGTCTCCATGTGCTTCAGTAGCTATTTACATGACATATTGAGAATCCACACACACACTTCAGGTAGAGATCATGAAAAAAGCCACACTGCCCCACACCATGCAGCACCTGGACTGTATTCTTGACCATGCACCTCACATTGCAAAGAGCACAGATTTCTTCCCCATCATTTACCAATTCTGGCAAATTGTAGCCAGAAGTTTTAAGCATGACAAGAACTCAATTAGCAGGCTATGCTATAAACAAAAACCCACTCCTTCCCCCCAAAACCCTAGTGTGTGTCACTCTCTAAATTTCCTCTCTAGGGACTTTGGTTCCAGCAACTTTCTGCAGAATAAGTGAGGGAAAGAGGAAACACCAAGTAACAGGATGGGAATTAAATCCCCTTATCTCTGTTCAGAACTGCCCTGAAGGAGCTGGCTGAGCTGCAGCTCATAACCCAGATTATTGCCCACTGATGAAAAGGAGGGATGGGAGAAAAGCTATAAATATGAAAACAAATATATTCAATAATTCAAGTGCAGATTTAATATTGGAGTCACTGGAGCTGCTGGAGGAGGGACTGCAAGGGCACGATGGTGTCGGGATTGGGGGTTCTGGGGAGCAGAGGGGGATGTGCACTTCCTGGTTTGCCTCTCTCCCTTCATCCTTTGCACCAGAGGATGCAAAGATTTTGGGGGGNCAGCTGCCCCTCTCACACTTGAATAAAGAGGAACTTTCCTTTCTGGAGGGGGCAGGATCCGTGAATACCATATTCAATAAAAGATGGGGCATATTGAAAACTGTATTAAATTACCCTGATTAACAATTTAGCCACGAACAGGGGAGCTTTGGGAGATCTCTATAGTCAGGGCTGGGGGCTATTCATGCCAGCAGCTAAGAGGTCGAAAGGTTTCTGAAGTTCACAGGCTCAGAGCCTTTGTTATGCTAACAGACAATCTCAAATCAGCTGCCTGCTGGAGTGTGAAATATAAATGATTCCTTGTGAACTTCCAATAAGTTGTCACCCTTGTTCTCCAAATAACAGGATAGGTTGTTAATTTATAGCAAGGTCCTTTTCTCTCAGCATCGTGAGCCCTAAATGAATGCTTTTGTACTTCAAACAATCTTTCTAAGGAAGTTGCCCTACCATAATAGCCCAAATACATCTTATTTTCTTACTAAAAATGGAAATATCAGTATTTCTCCAAATTTGTCTTCCCCTGTACCAGAGATGTTAGGGGTGGGTGGGAGAGATGGTTCCAAATACAGGAAGTTGGGACCCAAGGTGGGTGGGGAGCACTAACAAGTGGTGATGGACTGGGAGCTGTGAGAGACAAAGCCTCATCCCCTGCCTTGTTCTGAACAAAACCCAGAACGAGATTTGTTCCAAAGCTACATGTCCCCTGTGTTAGGTGTGAGTTAGGGCATCAGGGAAGGTGAGGAGGCAGCTGCACTCAAGCAGTGGGTGAGGTGTGGGGAGGGTCTGAGATCTGGGTACAAAGAGAAACACCCTTCTGCAGGACATCAGTGCTAACACCATGAAGAGGAGAACAATCAGTTGTGTAAAAACAATCTTTATACACAAGGAAATTAATATATTAGAGGATGTGATCTGCTCTTATCCAAGGAGTAGTGGGAAGCCTCCTCTGTGAGAACCTCAGTGGAGTCTGGCAGGTGCACAAAGTGCAGTGATCCAGGATAAGGGGAGACCCCCTCTTCACCACAGCAACAGTGACCATAATTATAATAAAAAATGACACAGGTTTACTTTGCTTGCACTGGAAATAAAAATGCTTGTGTCACATCTCCACTCCTGTATCAGGGAAGGCAAAGAGGGGTCTGGGTCCTCAGGCACCCACCATCCTCAGACAAGGAAGTTGTGTGAACATGCAAGTTTTGGGGGGTTAAACTTGGCTGAAGGAGTTGCAGGTGCTACTGGCAGGTTTGGGCCTCTCTGATTGATGCAACCTGCAATGAGGATGCCTTTTGATGGCTCCTTGTACTGATGCCAATTGGACAGCACTTTATTTCCATGAGGTGTGGGAGGAAGAGGTGATAACTGATTTCCTCCTAATCAGCATTTATTTTCCCTTTGGAAAACTGATCTCACCATTTATTCTCAGTAAGCTTTTATAAAAAATTCTCAAAAAATTAGAAAAAAAAACCAAAAGAGAAACAAAAGTTTGATTTGTGCTGTTTGCAAGAAGAGAAAGAAAAGTTCTGGAGGCTTTTTTATTTTCTTTCTTTTTTTCTCTGAGCAGATGCACAAACAGGGTTTATTGTTCTGAAACACTAGAGTCATAAATTATCTGTGTCCTCTGAGTTATTAATAATAATACTTAGCACTTCCAACATGCTTTCCATTTAACAAAGAGTTGATGAAACAAAACACTAAGACTTATTAGTGTAGTGCTTTTATTTTACATTTCAAGCCTTTTCTTTTCCTTTTTTTTTTTCTTTTGGAAAGGAAAAGTTTTGTATTTTTCAGCAAGTTTTCAAACAAATCAAAACCCACTATGTTCAAACTACTACTAAAATTTTGTTAGTCAATTGCCAATACTGGCTTAATCAATTATGTCTGGAGCAGCTGAACTGAACAGTCTGCATGTTAATGACAGTGTGGCTGATGGCACTTACTTCATTGACAAATAGCTTCACATCCTTATTTTCACATTTCTGATGGCCAAATTGTGAATTTCAAATTTTAGCTTTCCTTTAAAAAAGCTCTAACCAGGTAGGAACATCATAATACTCATTGATGAAATTACTAAATTACAATAAACAGATTACTTTGGGAGTGTGACATTTTATTTTTGAACTACACAATACTTTAAGTACGAAGAATTGCATTAAATATTTCTTTTGTTGAAATATAATCAATGTTAACAAGAATCCTTAAGCTTTCCACAGTGATAATGTGAACATTTAAAACAGTAATTAGTTTTTTTCAATAAATATTAGCCAGAACAAATTTAATTTAGGGGAGAGTGCATCCAGGAGATTTCCTGGTTTAGCATTCTTAAATGGCATACTTGCACATTAGTTTGCAGGCAAATTAATCTTGTTCACAATATTTTGCTTACATATTTGCTTTTTGCAAATACTTTTCCACAAAGGGCCACAGAATGCAAAAATTATTAGATGTCATTTCCTTGTAACTACTAGGCAGTGACTGCCTGAAGTGCCAATGGGGAATGGATATATGTACCGATTAAAACATCTTTTTTGGCATATCAAGTACTACCTTTGTGGTCAAACAAGACGAAAGCAAATAAAACAGCAAAAGAAAAGAAAGACTGCATGGAAAAGAACCATGGAGAAAAAGTGCAATATGACACCTACAAGATGGCTGTCTTTTCATTCTTTGTCTATGATTATAAACTCGTTTCTACAGGAAAATTAATGGAAAATTTCCTTTAGCAGATCTGCTAGAGGAACAACATTTGCATTCTCCGAACACCCTGGCAAATAGAAACAAAACGTATTAAACATATTTAATTTATACACACACCGTAGAACATCATCTAAGTTTGTCTAGAGGAACACCTACTGCACATGTGAGTTATCACACTAATATTGACAAGTTTGGGTGTATGAGGAGGACAGAAAGATACAGATGAATATGTAACATAAAAGAAATCCCTTCAATAAGATAGGCAAAATTAGTATAGATTTTTCCAAAAACTATGCCATTTTAGGAGATGAGGAAAATACAGTATGAATTATATATATAGTATATTAAAAAGATCTTTAGGGAGGTTTCTCAAATTCAGGTAGAAAATACAACTTCGTATGAGTGTATTAATTCCCCTGCTCTTGGTCAAAATCTACTATTATTAAAAGTTATGGAAACCATATAAAGGTAACATTCAACATTGGATCACAAACTTGCTAAAAAATGACCAAACAATCTTACAAAGCATTAGATCAAGTCCAGCAACTGTGGACAAAATTAAGGCTTCCTAAAAATTGTAAATAGTATGGATCCATTCAGCAAAAATCGGTAGGTTACAAGGTTACTCTGTGGGCTGAGACTACAGATGAAGAGCAAAGCAAATGGTTCCATTTCAATAGGAAATATAATAAAACCCCCTTTATCTAAAAGCCATCAGGGACAAGCACTCAATACAAGTTAACAAGCAGGAACTGATAAGATAACATTTATATGAGGTCAGAAGTCAAATGCCAGTCAAATGCTTTTAACCTCTTGGGTCATAAACAGGAATAGATAAAACACATAGATGGTTATTTATTGGATTTTAAAGGAATCTGATCATCATGAGTGAGTAACTCGATGATTGGCACTTACAGAAGAGGAACTTTGTCATTAGCATAAAATGCAAAGCTTCTGGTCTATAATTCTTCAGAGGGTTTGTTTTTGTTTTCGTTTTCCTTTTAATTCACTTTTCTGTCTCTTGTTAATCTACACAATCCAAAACAGACAGGCAATCAAAACGATAATCATTGTCTTAAAATAGGTGCATACTGAGTAAATAAGAGAACTGATTCATGCAATCCAAGGTTTGTCTGAGCATTCAATAGGCTAAATATTTACAGTCAGCATACATAAAAGAACAATAGTCACCCTCCCCATTGTGGTGTTAATACCGATGGAGTTTTGTGTTGTTGCTTTTCTTTGAGTCCACTAAAGTAAAAAGCAATCTCATTTCACAGTAAAGAGATGTCTCTTTAAAGAAATTAAAATTAGAAAGAAATCAAACAGCATCTGATATTAAAAAAAACCCTAATTTTAAGTGCAGAAACATTCCATGTCGATTTACAAAATCTTTAATTACAATTCTAATATAACCGGGAACAGTAGCTTCTCCTCGATGTAATTTTTATTTCTTCTTATAGACTGAGTCTTCAAATGCTGTTTATTGCCTGTATTTTTGTCCAAATGTAATTTTGAAGGTAATGCTAAAAAAATTAGTGAATAAAATGTAATATCCACCATCCAAGAAAGAAACAAGGGTTGATGGAAGGCCTTTCTCAGGCCTACTGTTTCTTTAAACAGAGTTCAAAATACACTAGGTGAAAACTGGATTTAAAGCGCTTTAAAATATTTATTAGAAGAATTTTATCACCATATTCAAATAACACCTGGAGCACACTCACCTTTATTGACAATCTCTGTTCCGAATGTTCTTTGCTCCAGGAGAGACCCCCAAGCAGAACAAGGACTAACTCTTTTGTTTCAGTTAATGTTTAGTAAAAAACCAAGCAACTCTAATCAGCATGCTGATTGCATCATCAACTAACAAATAATTTACTACTCTGAGCATTGCATTCCATTAAAAGCTCATTAAATTTTCTGTTCTCCAATGGGAGCTTTAGCTTTTGAACCGCTTCCTTTAGCTCCAAATTATCACTTAATCCACACTTTTTTCCACTTCTTGCCTATTCCCTGTGGCCCCCCCCTCCCCACATAATAGGTAGGAATTTCAATACCTAGATACACGAAAGCAAGTTAAATAGAGCTCAGATTTTGATTTCTTTTCTGAAATCAAGATCTTTGGGTGTCAGGAGAGATCAAGAGCAAAATTACTTTGCTAGATTCTCACTCAAGCAGTGTAACTTCAGTGAAAAACCCCTCTTCCAAGGAGAGGAATGGTGGGTGATTTAGATAATTTGGGTGCTTTGAAAAATTTGGTGGGCAGGGAGAGAGATATATAACACTGCAACATTTTGTCCTTTAAATTCTAAGTGATTGCTTAATGAGAGCAATTGCTTAATGAAAAGCAAAACATTGTGGAAAAAAAACCCAAACCCCTTCTATTTCATTCATGCAAACACTGAACAAAAGAAAGAAACCCACCCTTAAGGCTACAGAGCACAAAATTTCTTGTCTGACCTAAATATCAATGACTGCAGTTAGGACACTTTGCAGGGGGTCACAGGGGAGTAAAAAGCTCATCCTCCTCAGCCTTGCATACTAAGGAGCACATAATCATTATATTTAATAAGTAAAATGCAAGTAAATGTCAGCCCCTAAATTAAAATGCATCTTTGGATTGCTAATTGTGCTCATTGCAAATTTGGGTCATTTTGCATGAGTGACTCTAATGTAGGGCTGAGATTGCCATGTAGCACAGTGAATTCTTGATTCCCTGTGCTAATCCTGAACTCAGTGATTGTGTCAGGTGCAGTTCTGTATGCTCCAGCAGCTGGTTCATCCTCATCAATGCAAATAAGGCAACTCCTACAATCAAAGCCTCATGAGTCTAAAGCCTGATTGTCGAGGGCAGGCTAAAGAGCTACTTTCAAATCACACTGACAAGACGACTTTAATGTCCCCGGGTTTCAAAGCCAGCCTTTTGCCAAAAAAGTCCAAACAAACTGAGAAAATATTTTTTTTAAAAATGCAGGGACAAGCATCGTTTTGGGTGCTTAGGAAATTTATATATATATATATAAGTGAACTTGAGTGAAAGTCTGCAGTGGCAATAATTAATGTAGTATTTGAAAACTTATGAGAAAGTGTCCCCACCAATGATTACTGGCATGGGCTGCCTCTTTTCTCAAGGACGATCCTCCAGGCATTGTGATCTCTTGCACCCCTGCAACTTGCTGCCCCAACGCCCATCCCAAAGGGAAGCGGTGTCCCTCATCCACTCACTTCTTCCTCCCGCTTTCAAGAAAATCCTAAAGAAATCCCTTACTAAAATCTTCCCTTTGGCTGCTCCCCAGTTCTTAGGGTTTGCTCTGCCTGCCTTTCCATTAAGTCCACAAGACTGGAGAAAAACCCTACCTTGAAAAAGAATAAGGTCATGAAAGGGGCCATAAAAATCCAAAGACCACTCCAGTGGATCCATATCAATATATATAATACGAGTGTACCCTATAAATGTAATACACACAGTACTAAAAATGCAAAACAGGAGAAAAAATAGCTTTCCAGCAAGAGCAAATCCCCTTGGGCAGGGCAAAGAGGAGAACTCCAGCCCGACCAGCCTCACCCAGAGGCTAAAAATCTGTCACAGGCAGCACTCAGCTCCAGAGACCCAGAGTTTCAGGCACAGGAGCTGCGCCGCTCTCCTCGCTCCAGGCAGAGGACGGTAGCCCGGCAGCCCGGGCCTGAGACAGGACTGCGAGATCGCCTTCGGACAGGAAACAGGGCAAAAACAACCAACCTCTGCCAAGTATGCGAAACGGAACACTGGTTTTCCTTTCCCCCTTCCCTCCACGCCTCACCCCTTCTGTCTACTCGTCAGCAGGTTTTAGGAGGTGTGGGCAGGGCCAAAAGTGTGACAAGTAAATCCGACTCAAAATCCTGTATTTATTTCCACAGCAGCTGCAACCGCACACCCAGTCCGCAGTCACTCGAGCCTCATCCTCTCCCCTTCCAGTAAAAGGATTAACAGATATTTTCCTAAAAACAGATGAGAATTTGGCAAATCATGTGTGACAGTCGATTTGCTCACAATATTCACTCTTTTCCGGTATGAAGACAGTGCTGCTCTCAGACAGTTTAACCTCGGCTGACACAGGGCATCTTCAAGGCAAATGTTTGCCTGGCAAAACACTTATACCCCTCTGCACATCTCCTTCAGGCACACCCAAAAGGGGGGTCCTGGACCCTAGGGAACCATCGCATCCTGATGACTCATGAATAAGATTACTGCCATGAAAGGATCCCGAATGTGTTTCTGTAATCTGTTTTCTGTGCTGTTGTGTTTTGGTTCCTCCCTCAAGACCCTCCGACCCTTCCCTGCTGCACTGGTCTTTAAATGTCAGTGCAACTCATGCTGCAGGAGAAAAATAAATTCTGCCCATCCAGAACAGGGCTGAATCCAGCAAATCAATATACCTGGAGTCAGCTTTCAGATCGTGTCCCCTCTAAATGGGATGAGGCAGCTGTCTCCCCCGGCCCTGGACCGGGGAGGCTGCTCAACTTGCCATGGCTGCTGTTGGAGCCTGGTAGGCTCAGGGGAGATGCTCTGCATCCTCCAGGGGCTGCAACTGTCTCTTGAGGAGTCTTAAAAATTAAAATTCTGTTTCACTCCAAAATCTCTTTTACCTCAGGGGTTTTGTGGGGTTTTGTTTAGATTGGCTGGTTTGGTTTTTGTTGGTTTGGGGTTTTTTGTTTATTTGGGCTTTTTTTTCCCTCTTTGTGCAGGGAGATCTTTTGGCATTCTTTTTGTAACAGGTGCAGTTAGGCAGCAGAGAACCCCTAAAGACATCCTCTTAAACAGATGTCTGTCCATACAAAGTCTCTAAACTCTGTAAACATTGCAGATTAAGTTTCTTGGATTGTATCTGAACTTCAATTTTCCTATGTACTGTGAGAACAGAATGATGAGTGTGTGATTATTTCACTTCCAGTAATGACACACATCTCTAGCTCTATAATTTTGTGGTGCTTTCTCTGTTTCTTCCCAGGTGAGGACATCAGGTTTGAATCAAAGGTTACTTGACTTCTGAGTAACCTTCTTATAAACTATCTAGAACTTTGTGAAAATAGCAGTAATGTTTCACTAGTCCTATTCTAATGCAATTTCCCCTCCTTCTATTAGAAGTAATTCCTTTATTTGCAACTGATGGTCTTTGGCAGTTTGGGGTTGGGGAAATGAGATGGGTACATGTAACCAAAATGGCACAATAATTTTTGAAACTTAAAAAACCAGAGTGACCTGCATCTTTTGAGTAATTCACAGTGAAATGACAGAGCAGCAGCTCCACAATTTGCAGTTGCAAAGAATATGGCGTAAAGGCTTTAACCATGTCCAGTCAGAGAAGACAACACTGCAAGTGCATGTCTTTTCAGCAAGAGAGTCCCCAGCCAGAAATAACCTCCTAAATCCATTTGAGCAGATACACAGGCAACTCTTCTCAACATAACCTGAGAGCTATTTGGCTAACAGCTTTCCAGGACTAGTAAGCAGATCGCAAACAAAAGAAATTCCTCCTCTCTTAGAAACACCAAAAGCTCCCTTACACTCATCTCCACAAGTCTCTTTGGCTTAGTAGGCTCCCTGCAGCTTGATCCAAATCCCCATCTTCCTCCTGACCAGTGCAGAAATAGACACCAAGCTTTTCCTGCTTTTTACAGCATCAGCTAAGGGTTTCTGACTCGCCCCATAGAAAAGGCCACGTATTCATTTTTCACTGAGGAGAAAAATGGTGGCAAATGTCCATGTGCATTGTAAATTCATACAAATATTTCAAGGGCCTGCTCATGATCAGTGACTGTCCTCAAAATGGTTACCTGAGGATCTCTTGTTAAGCAATCTATTTTAATAAGGCTCCACATTTGTACACTTCTTACACCTCCGAGCAACCTTATGTAGATGTTTATAGCAAAAGCTCATTATGTTTTACCATGTTCTCATACTCCATGACTTATCACAGGCATTACACCCTAGGAGTTGGGATGTCTATTCAGTATAGGCTAAACGAAGAAACCAGGGAAGTGAATAAATAGCAATATAGCTCAAAAAAAGCACAAATAATTAATGTATGAAGCTGGCCTAATGTTGAATGTCTCAGTGACACATACTAAACACACTAGTTCTAGATTACAATAGCATATTCCACGGTAAGAGTCATAGTTTTGGTCAACACAGGCTATTGAACTGGAGTGAAACATAATCTTGAAGCTAAATTTAGGAAGTCAGCTGCCATCCCACCTCTCAGCTAGCCACAAAATAAAATCAAACTTGTACAAGAAAAGAGGAAGACATGCCAGAACATAAAGCTGGTTAGGTACATATTATAATCTTTAGAATTTATAACTCCATCTTTATTCTGACTACCAACTTCACTTTGAAAGTACAGCCATGGTCCTTACACATTCATGGAACTCACTGTTCCAGCTGATAATCTCTACTGTCTTGAATTTATCCTACTTGTACACCAAAATGCCTTATTTGAAATTCAAATAAAAACTTAAAATGATCACATAATAACGGTAAAATGATCATAATTTTAGAAGTGCCAATTCTGACCACTGAGGCAATACTAAAGATACTCTGCTAATAAACAAAAAGGATCAATTCTTGCTATGAAGGAGCAAAGTGTAAAATAAAAGGTATCAAAACAACTTCATTTTCCATAATATCCTCATTTTCTGCTTTTCCTCATATAGACAACTTGCTCGTATTTAAAGGAACATGGGACAGTGGAGCTGATTGCAGTGCATTTACTCAAGTAAGTACTTGGGTGTAGTAATGAGTTTGTTTTAAAATATTCATGTTATATAAATGTTACTTGAAGTTGCCAGTAAATATTGAATAGACATATCACAAAGGCAGGACGTCATTTTCACCTCTCCTGTACTGAGTAACATTCAGGCAGCTGTTTGCTCCAGTTGTATCCACTTTCTTAAAGAAAATTAATTTTTTAATCTTACACCAACATCATGATTGAATAGGACAGATGAAGAAAGGAGGGAGTTTGACAGGGGGAGTTTAGAGATTGAGCCACCCACTAGAGATGATGATACAATTCCCATGGCTACTGTTTGATTTGTATCAATAATTACTACATAGTTATTAGGTCTCTTTCTCAGGACATTAGGACGAAAGACACAAGGAAGAGCGAGATCTAAAGATATTGCAGTTTTTCAGCACAAGGGACGCATTAGGAAAGTGCTGTTACTAAAAAACCCCAAAAACTTTCATAATTTTTTTCTAAGAGGTACATGAAAAATAAGGGTTTCATAAGCATTTGTGCAGATACAGCAAAGACTAAAACAATCCTAAGACATGGACAGAAAGAAGAAAATAGGACTAAAAAGGTTGTGAGAGAATATCTCAGCTCTACTTTTTCCATGTGTCTAAAGGTGGTATGCTCCAATTTCCTCCTGTCTTTTACAATATGGTTTCTAAATATGGCATTATTTGCCATACTTAATAATACTGTTTCATTCCTTTTTAAGGGAAAAGAATTCTCTCACACTGTGTGCTGGTTTGAAAAC
>VZRX01001205.1:0-31662 GCA_013398075.1 Notiomystis cincta
GGCTCCGTCCCCGTGGGCCGCGGGGCCCTTCCCGGGGGGCCGTGGGCGGTGCGGGAGCCGAGCTCGTTCCGGGCCCCGCGTGGTGCTGCCCGCGCTCGGACGGGGTGTCCCGGGGCTGGGGTAGCAGAGCGCTGGCTCCCCGTGCAAGTTCGGGCTGCGAGGGTTCGGGGTGGGCGCCGTTGANGGCGCCGTTGACCTGTTAGAAAATACTCAGAAGCAAGAGCTTTCCTGCAAGGGCAGAGGCTCGTCCGACATCTCAGCTGGAAATTGCAGGGTTTAACCAGTTACTTGCTGGCTGTCCTTGCTCTCTATCGCAGCCTGAGCGGCTTAGGCCAGGGGCAGTGTGCGGTTCCGTGTCCTCACTGTTCTCAGTGCCAGCTCCTGCCCCGGAGCCGACCCTGAGATCCTTGCACCTGCCCAGGGTTTGCTCGGTTTAGTGCTTTGTGTTTTCCAGAACTTAGAGTCCTGAGCACCCATCTCAGGCTCAGCTCTTTTCTCTGATCTCTGAAGTACAAGCAAAAGGTGTAGAAGCAGCGTGGCTTGTGTCTGGCCTTCGTCCTGAGGCACGTGAATCACCTGACTGACCCACACATCGCTTCCATCCCCCCCTGATTTTATGCTATCGAGGTGGATTTTTGAAGTTTGTCACCTAAAGCAAAGTTCAGTGGCATTTGGTAGTGGAGCAGGTTGGATGCAGTTCAAGAGTGGGAAGCTCAGTGCTCATAGCCTCCCCCTCTCACCCACGTGCTGGATTTTGAAGCAAGCATCGTGCCTGCAGTGCCAGCAACCGGGTTAAAAAGTTATGCAGTGTAATCCCTGCCTCTCCAGCCGCAGTTGATTGCTGAGGGAGGATGGAAGGCGGAAAAATCCTTCGTGTGTTTCGGCACTACACGATTGCTCACATGGGGTCTGCTGAGGAGCAGAGGGAGGTCTGGTCAGGGAGCTGGGTGCTGTTCCACGGGAGCAGGGTCAGCCCGGCCGCCCTGGCACCGGCCTCACGAGCTCTGCTCCCCGGGCCAGCTCTGTGCTCCCAGAGCTGCGTGGCCTGCGGAGCGCCCGGGTAGGCACCGGCTGCTCTGGGGGCAGCGCTCAGTAACTGGAGCCGTGGGCAGGCTGCGAGTGGGCTCCTTGCTGTGGAACCCCCCCCGAGCTGTGCCAGGCACCCAGGCTCGGGTGCTGGGCTCTGTGCCAGGCGAGAGCTCTCTGCCCCCAGCCTAGAAACTGTTGAGACTACTCTGTCGTTCTGAGTGCAGAAACACAAAAGCACGGACAGTTGGGGTTCCAGTAGTGATTTCTGATGGGTGCAGTTTGGGGTTAAGTTACCTTTCCTGTCAGCTGGTGTGAGATCGGAGACAGCCATCGTGTGCAGCGTTTCTTGGATTATTTTTATTCCCACAGTCTTCACTGCCTTAGAACAAGTTTCTCATGTACAAATTTAGCAGTGCTTCTAGCTACTATAAAATGCCTTTCAGCCTTGCCTTGCCCAGGTCTGTTTTCTCCCAGCTCAGTCCCTCTGTCCTGAGCTCCCCAGACACATCTTGCCTTAGAGCAGCGGAGAATGCAGGTGTTAATGGAAAACTGCTGTGGAGGCAAGTGTGGCTGTGCATTAGCAACAAGGTCAGAAGGCGATTCTTAATCTGGGGATCTGCTGTCTCTGTCTGTTGCCCGACCTTGGAGGTTCGCTGGTGTTTTGGAAAGGGCTGAGTCGCTGGCGGCCGGGCTTTTTAATATGCAGCTCTAACAGGCTTGGGGGGGGACGGTCGGAGGAAAGTTGTGCGAGAGAAATCTGCTCAGTGCTACAAGGTTAAGAGGAGGAAAGGAGTGTGATAACACAGCATCTGTATGGCAAGATAGGAGGGAAGGGAACCCTAGGGAATCATGTTCGGGGCGGTTCTGTCAATGGGATGAGAGCTGAGCTCCCACTGGAAGCTCTCTGCTCTGCCTGAGCAGCCTTGCTCCTGGGTTTCCCAGCTGAAAAATGGAAGTAAGTAGGTCAGGAACACGCACTGAGATAAATCCACCTGCAGATTCAGAACTGCCTCGTGCACAGTAAAACCAGCACTGTGTTGCAGAGTCCTGTGTTTACCTTCATTGTCTGTACATGACTAAACTTGGCAGCACACCCCTCTCCTGGCATAGCTTCCCAGCAGTTGCTTTACTTTCTTGCATTGTGCTCCATTGGTTGTGCTGGAAAGTTGTTATTTCTACAAGCTTTACAGGTCTGAAGTTCATGCATTTTTTTTATTTGCATTTGAGAAGCAAAGCCAGTGCTTGGACAGTGTGCCAAAGATGAAAACCAACACGTGGTTCCTCCTGTGGTGGCAGTGACTGTCACTTTTGGCAGTAGGTCAGGTTTTTGCCATGGTAGCAAGGCTGTCTTGGAATTAGCTTTTGGTTGGCATGTTTTTCTAAAAAGGCATCATTTCCTTAGTTTGTCTTTCACTTCAAAGAGAAAATCTCTACTACAAGCAGTTGAAGAAGATGCAGGCTCAGAGAAGTTGTATGTAGTTATGTCCAGTGACATAAGACTGCAGGATCATGAATCTTGCCCAGAGCTCCAGCAGGTCAGATTAGCCTGAGACCAGTCCTGCTTCCCAGGCTCCCCACTAGCCAGCCTCTTGCCCTTGGGGCCAGATGAGACTGGGAATAGTAATGTGGATCCTGGCTGTTAGCAAGCTGTGCCGTGGCGAGCACCCTGCATGCTCTGTCTGTGCTCTTGGTGTCCCTGGAGCCTGCAAAGTCCCCACAGCCTGGAAGCTCAGCTGCAGGTTGGGCTGGGGCAGAGATGGGCTGTGGTGCCAGCTCGGGTCAGGGCACTGTGTGAGGTTGGGTGGGATCAGTCCATGTCCCTGGCAGAGGGGCTCCTGTGGGATGGGCAGATTTCCCAGGCTGGGGCTCGCAGCACACTCTGGCAGAGCTGTGGGAGCTCCAGTGCTGTCCCCAGAGCTGTGTGTGGCTCGGGGCAGCCTGTGGGTGAGTGGACACAGCTGTGCCCCAGGGCACTGGGGCAGCCAGAGCTGCTGAGGACATCACAGCTGTCAGATCTCCCCTGCAAACCCTACCCAGAGACCAGCAGGTTGGTTCCCTGCTCCTGCTGGCCCAGTAGATTTCTGAAACCACAAGAGTAAGGCACAGAGACTGGAGAATTACCGGCTGATTCTTGGTTTCTGTCTGAAATACAATTCCTTCCTTCAGCTCTCTTGAAATTTGAGAAACATGCTCTTCCTGACATGCTTAATGTTTTTGTTGGTTGCTGATCTTTGCACTTTGCATTAGTCCTACTCTTTGTGCCTGATTTCTGCGATGTTTGAATTGTATGTTTTTGTAGCAGGATCACCCAGACAGCCAGTTTCAAGGCTAGGTTCCTGAAAAATTTTGGCCAGATAGAGAGTTTACAAATAGATTTAAATGCAGCTCCAGGTGTGGAGAGTGCAGAGTGTGTAACTCAGGGTGCCTGATGCAAAGCACGAGGCATTTCAGCACCTGTAAGTGCCTGGGCCAGCAGCCGTGGGACCCTGTGGATGTCCTGAGGCTTGGCCCTGCCGTGAGCACCACAGGCTGCAGCCTCACCATGCTCTGCTCTCCCTATGGGCCAGTCCCAGTGGTGTGAAGCTGCTGAGAAATAAATGGAGAGCTTGCACCTCTGCCCACAGATGTCTCAGAAGCAATTTGAGTGTAATGATGGCAGTAGAGCAGCTCTAATGTTTCACTGTGGGCCCTTATTAAAAGAAGTCCTTGTTGTACCCAAAGTGCTGGAAGCTCCTGGGAAGCTGTGGTTTCCGCAGTGGAGGCAGAGGGAGACACCTCCGTGTGTCTCCAGCCTCCCCTGACGGGATGTCCTGCAGAAATGTTTTCATTGGGGCCATCTCTGGAGCTAATGCCTATTCATTTAGACAATTTATTTGGATTCGTTAAACTATTTGTTTAGTTTCATTTACTATTCAGCTAAAATTTAATTTGCATTTGCTGTACTGACACCAGCCTTCACAGGTTAGAGCTAACTCATACAAGCTGCTGTGAGCTTCCTTTGGCTGGAGTCAAAGAAATGCAGCTCAGCTTCATGAGACCTGACCAGGTAGTTCTAGAGGATTTCTCCTCCTCCCAGAGGTGTCTTGGTAAGGAGGAAGAGTTGAAGCTGTCGGTGCATCTGAACTCCTTCAAAAATCAGAAGAAAAACATGATGCTCATGTGACCTGAAAGTTGGTGCTGGCTCACGGGACCCAGTTGTGGAGCTCCAGGGCTCCAAGGCCTGTCCTGTGGTGAAGGAGTGACTGTGGTGGTCCTGAGGATTCCTTGCTTACTGGGACAGGAGCTCAAATGAGTTGGAGTGGGAGAGAATTCTCTTCCAATTCCTTTTCCCCTTAAACGGACAGCAAAAGCTGGCCAGGGTTTCTGTGGAGAGCTGCTGGTCTGTTTTTCAGTTTCTCCTGAAGGTGAGCTGGCTGACACAGATGTTCCAGGGGCTGCTCCTCGGCCTTCCCAGGGCTGCTGTTGGAGAAGGGATTGCCCTTCTCTGCATGTGTTATGTTGGCCTTGGCCGTGACCTGTGTGGTCCTGACTTTGTTCTAGTTCTGATGTTTTTGTGCTAGGGATGTGGTGTTTGTTTTTCTTCCACTTGGTGCAGAGTTGTGTCCCTTCCTGCCCGTGGTGCCGTGTCGAGTGCTCATGAAAGCTTTCCCAGGCGGGTCCAAGGCTGCTCTGTTTAAGCTGCGGCTCCTACACATCACATAATGTTTGAAAGATCTGGCTCTTTGTGTGTGTTCCATGAAACAGAGACCACCAAAGGACCCCACGTGGCTGAGAGTGAAGCAGCATGAGTGCCAGCACGGGGGGCACACAGCTGTGCAGAGGCACTGTGGTGCCTGGACGATGCCACCGAGGGAGGGTGAGGAGCCGGCAGCTGTGGCACAGCCTCACTGGAGGCGAGCAGTGGCCTGCTTGGCTGCAGCCTCTCTCGACCACCTGGTGCTTGGAGAAAGACTCACCTCCATAATCCCTGCTTCAGTTGCCGTGATTTTCTTAAAAGTAGCATGGAGAGAGGTGTTACAGGATTGTGTGTGGTTTTGTGGTTTGTTTGTGTTTTATATGGCAGAGCAGCGTGAGAGGAGAGCAAATTCATCTAGAAACTGCTTACTGCTTCACTGCCTGACTGCTTTGTGCTCGCCTGCTTAGTATGGATGGCTGTGTGGGGCCCGGGCGTGCCATAGTAACTGCCCTGGCCTTGTAATTCAATGCATCTCACTCGCTCAGGTTTGGCACAGCGCTCGTCCCAGGCTGCACTGCTGTGGCACTCGAGATCGGGCTATTTATAACCGCCCCAACCCGGCCGCGTCCCCCTGCGAGCGCCTGGGAACCCCTCAGAGCCTGGCTGAGCTGCGGCCGCACAGCAGAGTGCGGGACCTGCTCCGGGCCTGGGGCTCCTGGGGCAGCTGGGGACCCGGGAGAAGGTGTGCCGTGGATGAAGGTCTCTGGGCAGCACTTTGGGGAACTGCTGCGGGACCAGCATCCAGTTCTGGTGAGCACACGGGACGTGGGATCCTGCCCGGAGTCAGCTGCTGGTCCTCTCGTGTCCTGCCACACTGGGGCCAGGCAGGCGTTTTCTTTGGAGAAAGCATCTGACTGCGAGAAGGCAGCGGAGGGCACGGGCTGTGCGTGGGAGAGTGCCTTGTGGGGACTTCGGTGTATGTGTGAAACACAGCTGACTGTTCTGATCTGGTGCTGCATGAGCCAGGCATGGGAAACAGCCTTTTTGCAAACTGCTGCAGGCAAGTCACCGATCTCCTCTTCCAGCCACGCAGCTCTGGCTCACCCGACGAGAGGTCTCCCCTCTTGCCAAAGTCTTCCGCAAGCTGCACGGTCTTCCCGGAGATGCCAGAAGTTGCCCAGCGTGCTGGGCTGTATCCAGACATCATCCCCAGTGAGGCAGTGGCTGGAAGCCTGCAGAAGGGCACTGAATACGTCCAAGACCTGTCTGAGACCAAGGACAAAGAGGGAATGGTGACAGTTTGTGATAAGAGCTGTTTGAGACCTGGCGCTGGCACGGTTGGCCTGCTCCAGCAGACAGAGGCATCCCATGCAGTGACTGTCCTTCCAGCCGACCTTGGGGACAGGCCGGCAGCGCTGGTTGGTCATGCTCAGTCGCTTGAGGCCTGCCAGAGCTGTGTGAAACTTGAGGACAGTGGCTTAGCCCACAGATCCTGCCGCCGGGAGGAGCACGTGGCAGCAGCTGATGGCGATGCGGGCCCTGGGGCACATTCCGCCGGCCACCTCGGAGGGCGAGTGGCCCGGTGCTTAGATGCAGCCTCAGTGGCTCCGGACAGCGTGCTGAAGTGCAGAGGTCCTGCTCCCTGCCCAGGGAGCCCTGGGACACCATCCTCTGCTCTGCCAGCAAGTGCAGGGAAAACCCTGCTGGCTCAAAGGGCAGTTGTGCTGCCTGTTCCCTCTGGTGAGGTGTCACCTAAGACTCAGGACACAGGTGCTGGTTTTGTGACAGGGCCTCCTGCCTGCCCCAGCAGAAGGTCGAGCTGTGATCCTAATTCCCAGGCACAGGATCTGCCCTCAAAGCAGCAGAAGAAGAAGAGGAAGAAAAAGAAGCTCCCTCTCGCAGGTGCTCAGCTCAGTCCCAGGGGCTCTGTTCCGCTGCGTGGAGCCAGCGAACCATATGCCCCTCATGGGGTGGGTGGGTGCGTGTGCCTGTGGGATGGCACAGCACAAAGGAGAGGGCAGGGGAGCAGAGGTGATGGTTTAACTTCACAGGAGGAGGAGGAAGCTGCTGAGGTATCCCACCTGGGTGTATACCACAGAGGGACCTGTCTGTGCCTTGTCCATGTCAGCAAAGCAAACTTAAGGGCGTTTTGCTTGTCTTTCTCAATTCGTAAGGCAAATCCCTCTTTTGTTTGTGACTGCAGACGTGGTCCTTGTAAAGGATGGGAGCGGATTTGCCCGGCCCAGCCTGCAGCAGCTTGGATGGGAGTGTGCAGCTGTGAGGAACCAGCACAGGGAGCCTTTGGCTTTGTTCAGCTGCATGCAGGTTAAGGACAGGCCTGAGCTGTGGGTGTGGAGCAGTTCCATCAGCTGTGCTGAGGGTGGGATGTTCCTTCTCTTCCTTCACCTGCTGTGTAACTGCAGTGCAGTGGGGACAGTGGGGCTCCAGCCAGTTGTTGCAGTGTGGGAAGGGAGCAGCCACCCCCTTGGCTGCATCTGGCTTTCCTCCTCCCCCACTTCCCCACAAACTGGCACAGCACAGCTGGTATCCACCACAGTTGGTCTAGTGGGGTACCAAATCGTAACTCAGAGAGGCTTTTGTCCTCACCAGGACTTCTAGGATATGAGAAACATTGTTTTTTTAATCTCAAGGTTAAATTTTGCCTATCACTTTATTTTTTGTTTAATCCCTGTGCAGTGGCTCAATTTTGGTCTCAAATGGTGTCTTGGGGTATACTTGGTGGCATGAGGGGATGTGTGGTGTGACTGACCAGTGGCTCAGTTTGTGGTTTAGCACCCTGTTTGCTTTCCCTAGCACACCAGTGGCAGGTGTTCAGGCTGCATCTGGTTGGGAGACTGCAGAAACTGGGTTATGCTGCTTGGAATTTGAAATACCTTTGAAGAGGGAAAAGGCAGAGTTTGGCCCCTCAAAATGGCACTGGAGCTGATAATAGAAAATGCATTCCAAAAGTTGGTGCTGGAAAAGGTAGGGGGTTTAATTTTTAGTTTTGTCCCTCTAACAATTTCTCAATTACTAAGTGTAGGAAAGGAAACTCCTCACCAACAGAGCAGTCCCTGCAGACCAGGCTAACTCCCAGCAACGTAAAGTCGCTGACTTTTGGATCCGATAATCTTCAAAAAGGATTTGTGTCTGACTTTGGTTTAGAAGATTTGTTTGAACATAAATCAGTTATTAACTAACTCTTCCCAGGGTCTGTGCTGTCTGTCACTGTGTGCAGCCCCAGGTTTTGGGTTCAGGTGTGTGCCCTCCCTCACGCTGGGGTTCGCCAGGTGCGTGGCACCGCCGCAGCCCGGCTGTAGATAGGCAGCGTGATTAAAGCAGCCCTGTCACCTTGGCGTGTGAGCTCCCTGTGCAGGCGCAGAGATGAAACCTAATCCTCAGTCTGATCCTCTGTGCCAGGTGTGGCCGCAGACAGGCGAGCGCGGTCGCTGCCCGGTGCGGCGGTGCCCGCTCCTCTCCGCGGGAGCAGGGAGAGCATCGCCTCACGGCTCGGCCGCGCTCGGCAGCCTGCGCCACACCTGCGGCTACAAGTGCAGGGCGAGACGGGGAGGAAGGTCCTTGCTGGGACACGGGCACATCCCTCAGAATGACAGGGGAGACCAGAGCTGCAGCCTTCGGTGGAGAGCGCAGACCCGCGTCCCGAGGCTGACGTGATCCGGCGGGGGTCTCGGTCTGCAGCGGGAGCAGGGCGGTGAGCGGGAGGAGCGGCCGCGTTTGCCCCCGGAGCGGGTGGAGCCGCTTCCCTGTGACTCAGACACCTTCCCTGAGCCATCTGGGGTGCGCTGGCAGCGACAGCCAGACACAGCTGCCGGCCCCTGTGGGGCTTCAAGTGACAGCAAGGAACAGGAGGGAGGTCTCTGCAGGTGTCCTTAAGGTGTTCCTGTGCCTCCTCCTGCCATCTCGAGTGGGCTGAAATCCTGTGAAATCCATGAGTGCCCCATGGTGTGCGTCCCTCTGCGCTGGCACTGCTGAGGCAGAGGCACAGTCAGGCTGCAGTGAGTGGGAGGAACCAGTGACCCACTTTAAGGCAGGTGGGTGCAGCTCTGCTTCCCTCGGGGAGCACATGTGGTGAGTCAGCACCCAGCAGGCAGCACGAGGCCGGCTCCTTGAAACATACCCATTCTCTGCAGAGCCCCTCTGGAAAGCCTTGCCTGGCTTACATCCAAGGGTTAACCTGCTGCACCACAGACCTTTCTCAGTCCAGATTTAACTCTCATTTCTAAACTTAAGACTGTGCTGGCTGGAGCTGGATCCTCTGGCATAAGGAGACATGAAGGTGTTGCCTCTACATGTCTCTTGTCACAAAGTGCAGAGCTGTGCCGGCCCTGCCTTCACACAAGTAAGGAAAAGAGGGATGAAAGGTGTGACCATGTTGTATTTCTGCAGACTAGGAACAGTATTTTGATTTCTGAAACACTCGGTAGTTTGGAGATCTTATACCACTGAACAGTGAAAAGCAGAAGTGTGGTCCTGGCTGGTGACTTTCCCTTGCTGCATTCAGATTTTCCTGTCTCTCCTCAGCATCTTTGCTGCTGAAGGTGTTTGCTGTGCTCCAGACTGGCATGTGCATGAGTTGCAATGCCAGCCTTCCTTTCAGCCGAATTCTGCCTCCTTTCTGGCTGCCACAGCGGGAACAGAAGTTCAGTGATCCTGCTATGCTTGGGTGGGCAGGGGCTGGGCCAGGCCTGGCCCAGGCACCTGGCAGGTCATCCTGTCTACAGTACTGGTAGCCCCAGGTGTAGCATTTCTGTGGTGGTTTGTCTACACTCCCTCCAGACCCCACGTGTTCAGGCAGCCCAGGAGTATGGCTGTCCTGGCTGTAGGGTGTGACAAGGGGCTCTCCCCAGCCCTTTGGGCATGGTGTGGTTTTTCTGAAACCACATCTCTTGAGGCACTCTTGCATGGAGCTTTTCTTCCTCCTTTCTAGCATGACGGCAGCTTGCTGGAGCCAAGCCGGGCCTCTTGTCTGACTTGCCTGTGGCTTCATCTGTCAAAGAAATGAGCAGCGAGTGCTGGGGACATATGTACAGTGACAGGGAACATGAGCAGTAGCTGCTGAGCTGCTAGAGGCAGCCAAGGCTGTGCGAGGTAGCCCTGCTACCTGCTGCCTTTTGGAATGGGTGTGCTCTCATTGCATTTTTTGCCCTTTTACCATGTCCTAAATGAACCCTGACAGTTGTCTCTGAGGGTTTGCTGTTGGCAGTTGTGGTCTGGGGCAGGGACATGACCCTCCAGGGATGCTTTTGTAGGGCCTGTTGGTGCAGCCTGATGTTGTGCTCCAGAGGTGTGCAGGGAGATAAGGTGTTGCCGTCTCTTTTCTGGGTTATGGTGAAGGCTGGACGACTTCTCTGGGCTGCAGGAGCAGTTGGGGCTGATGGGGAGGAACTGGCTGTGACTGCTGTAGGTCCTCAAGCCACAGTGCCAGTCTGTGAGGTGAGGAAGGCTTAGCTGCCATGTCCCCTGGAGTGGAGACTGGTGCCTTGCTGGGAGGTGAGGACAGGGAGAGACACCTGCCAGATGGAGCTGGCTGCAGGGCTGCAGCCTCAAGGCATTGGCCTGGCTTGGAGCTGTGCAGCCTTTCAGAAAGGCTGTTTTTGCTGCCTGGGAAAGTGCCTCACCTGCTCCATCTGTGCTGCCTGCAAGTAGGTGCCTGAGAGCACCAAGCTGGAACTGCTGCGTGTGACCTTGGGGGTCCAGCTGAGTGTGCTGGCTGTGCTGGGCCAGCCCTGCTGGGAGCACAGGCTGAGGGACACGATGCCTGCTGTTCTCCAGCACCCAGTGCCCTGGGTGTGTGGGGCAGTGTGGTGCCCTTGGGGCACCAGCCTGGCAGGCTTGGGGCAAGGGGTACTCTGCCTTCTCCCAGAGTCGCTATCAGCGGTTCTTTCCGCTCTTCCAACTTCTCCTGGCAGCCCCTTAGTCCTCTTTAGTGTGGCCCCCAGCCTGGTTCAGAGGATGTAGGCTCCTCTAGAGACTGGCAGCTTCCTAGATCTTATCAGCTCTCTGACCCTATCCACCTCATTGGAAAAGCAAACAAACCATTGTGGAGCAGTGAGGTAGGTGCACAGAGCTCCAGGCCCTGTGACGAATCTGTCTAAAGGAGCACTTAAAATGTCATCACCATTTTCTTGAATAAAATTGCTTAGGCAAAGCCTCGCCCTGGCACCATGGGATCTCTGTGAAGTATTTTGGAAATGCAGAGGGGGGCCAAATGCAGGCAGGGGTGTGGGATCTGTTTGTGTTCCTGTGGGCTCCCTCGTGATGCACAGCGGTGCTNGCTTCTTAAGACAGCTCAGTGTGGTGTACACTGACCCATCCTTCCTGCTCTCCTTCCCTCCTCTCTCTGCACATGGTTTGTGGAAGATGCAAACACTGCAGGCAAGTGAGAGCACCTTAATTATGCTGTGAGGAAAGGGAGGGAGGGGCCTGGCACACCTCTGTCTAGTAAACAGCAAGTGCCGAATAAAACCCTTCCTGCCTTTCAGCCCCTGATTGGCACAGGCTTTTCAATGTCCAAGCCAGTCTTTGCAGCCCCTTGGAGAGGACCTTGTCTAAACCCCTCTCTTCTTGCCCAGAGCACCCGTCTGGCGTGGCACTGATGAATGGCAGCGGCCCACATGACAGCCTCAAGGGTGAGAAGGATGCCAGGCAGAATGGCCATGAGGAGGCTGACCCAGGAGAAGATGGGAACGACCAGGAGGTCATCGTCATACAGGATACAGGATTTACTGTCAAGATCTGTGCACCAGGGATAGAGCCCTTTTCCCTGCAGGTATCTGCCCTCACCAGCTGGGGAAGGGAACAGAGGTGGTGGGAAGTACAGTCTGGACAGTACCTTCATGCTGCTCACAGCTCCAGGACCTGTCTGTCTTGTGCCCAGGACTAAGTGGGGATGGAGGGTGCAGGAGACTGTCTGGCCAGTGCCTTGAGAGAAACAAAGGAAGAAGACACATGAGCAAGAGGCTGCCTAGCCCAGGCCTGCCTGGGCATTGCAAGGACAGGGAGGGTGTTTCATTTTGGATGCCAGATGTGGAGCAAGTGGAAGGAGAACTCAGCGAGGCGTAGCTCTTTGTCCATCACAGAGGGGCTTGGGTGTGGAGCTGAGTACAGCAAAAATGGCCTTCCCACTTCTGGGCTGATCTAAAGAAGTGTTGTGAAAACATGATTTCTGGGCCTGACTGAGAAAGGAAAAATCCCTTGCTCAGCAGTTATGACATGATGCTGCTTCAGGCCAGCCTGGGTTTGGTACAGTGACAGATGCTACCACAGCTCAGGGAGCTGAAGCACTGGCCTGAAGGCCAAGTGAACAATGCAGTCTCCACTTCCCTCTGCATAGAGAGCTCTGCCTCATGTCCTGTGGACAGTGACGTGCTGGCAGATCAGGATGGGCTCTGACAGGCTTAGTTCATAGTCCCATTTAGCTTGATACTTCACCAAAAACTATTTGAATGAAGTACCTCTAATTTTGGGGAGAGGCATCTGGAATGTAAACCCAGTGGGAAGTTCTTATCTCCCCAAGACCAGCAGAGAGTGCAGCAAAATCCCATCCCCTGTGGAAATAGCTGCGTCTCAGACTGGATTTTTGTCTTCTTTAAATCCCTCTGGCTGTTAGTTTTAATAGGCTAATAATAGCAGGCCGTGTTGTTTACAGCAGCTTATGTAAACTACCCCGAGTCCTCCGGGTTTTCCAGCAGTGCCAGTGGTGCTGGAGCAGAGCAGGGAGGTGGGGGAGCAGCCCCAGTGCCCCAGCCAGGGTGGGTCTGCCCTCAGCTGAGCCGTGTGGAGATGGGGCACTGGCACAGACACAGCATGCATTGGGAGGGCAGTTTTCCATGTGCAGCATTTGAGGCCTCACCACTGATGTGGTGTTAATGGATAAGGGAGAATCCCCTGTTTCCCCCAGCACCTTCTATTCCTTCACTGCCCTCTGTCACCTGTGCCCCATGCCAAGTGCTTGGTGCAGTGCCTGGCTGTTACATCTCTGGATGCCAAGCCCCGTGGGGTGGAACCCAGGTGGCTGACCCTGACAGAGGTGACAGTGCCCTCCCAGCAGGAGCAGAAGTGATCTTCCTGGGAAAGGAGGTAGAGTCTGCCTTTCCAAGCCTGGAGAGAGAGGTCTGAGAGGTTTTTGATACTACAGCTGAAGGGCAAAGTTTGGCAAGAACATGTGGGAGGGTAAAGAATAATTGTCTGGGTTCTTACCTTCTTAAGGTTTCTCCTCAAGAGATGGTGCAAGAAATCCATCAAGTTCTGATGGACCGGGAGGATACCTGCCATCGGACCTGCTTCTCCCTGCAGCTGGAGGGCAACGTCCTGGATAACTTTGCTGAGCTGAAGACGATTGAAGGACTGCAGGAGGGCTCGCTGCTGAAAGTGGTGGAAGGCAAGTTCCTTCAGACTTGGGAGGGAATGAGAGGGTTTTCTTAGGGAGTGATTTTGGCCACCTGTCAGCCCTTTCCTGTGGGTCCATTTTGAGATCTGTGTGGCAAAGGAGTAAGCAACTGCATAATTCCAGTTTCTTTCCTCACTTTTTGCACATCAGAGCCGTACACGGTGCGAGAAGCCAGGATACACGTGCGCCACATTCGGGACCTTCTGAAGAGTCTTGACCCATCAGATGCTTTCAATGGTGTGGACTGTAACTCATTGTCCTTCCTGAGTGTCTTCACTGAAGGAGACCTGGGAGGTATGGGTCAAAAAGACTTCTCTGGTGTGGTCAGGGGTTTCATTCCCTGATACTTTGCGTCGTTAAACACACAGTAACAGTTAGCTGTCCTGTGTCATTTGGGAGTGCACTTCTGCATCCCTCCTTGAATGATGACTGGAGGAGGGAATGCTGCACTTTCCAGAACTGACTTTGTCTCTGTCCATTCTAGACAGTGGAAAACGGAAGAAGAAAGGTACCGAAATGGAACAAATTGACTGCACCCCTCCTGAACATATCCTGCCAGGTAGCAAAGAGAGGCCCCTGTGTGCCCTTCAGCCCCAGAACAGAGACTGGAAGGTAGAGTTCTCCTGTGTCATTGAAACAGCTGTTGGCACATTCTTCACAGCAAACTGGTGGTCAGGGATTGAAAGCTGAGCTGAAGTGGACTTTGGGATTTGTTCTGCTTGGTGCTTAACAAGTGCTAGGATAGCAGTGCTTAGCCAAAAGAATAAAGTCCAGGAGCTGGTGTGCAAAACACTGGACATGGACATCTGCAGAGTGTGGAAGGGCCAGGCTTGCTGGGATGGGTGGCAGAGAAGGGAAAGCAGCGTTCCTCTGCAAAATCCTGGAGACAGGATCTGCAGGTCACTAGATTGCCCTTAGCTTTCCCATGCCCTCTCACTCGGATTCTGGTTTAGAAGCTGCCATTTGAGAACAAGTACAGCAAGAAATCCATACCCTGTGCAGCCCAAAGGCCCAGGGTGTCTGTTTTCACTCATGTCTCATGGTTTGAAAAGCAAACTAGTGGACTGCAGAGGGCTCGGGAAGCTGCGCTCTGGAGACCAGGAGCGTTTGTAAGCTCTGTTTCTGGAATCAAGCAAGGGCAGCAGGTAAAAGGGGTCTGGCATGTACACTGAATGACTCTAACTCAAAGAAATTAATTCCTGCTGACAGGAGTTGCTTCTGTTGTGTTCTCCTGCAGCCTTTGCAGTGCCTAAAGGTATTGACAATGAGCGGCTGGAACCCTCCTCCCGGTAACCGGAAGATGCATGGGGACCTCATGTATTTGTACGTCATCACGGTGGAGGATCGGCACGTCAGTATCACTGCCTCCACTCGGGGATTTTACTTGAATCAGTGAGTAACTGGCATTCTTCTGTCCTGCCCTGCAGCAGCCAACTGGAAAACAACTCACAAACAGTTGCAGCTTTTTTTTTTTTCTTTGGCAGAAACAGCCTGTTTTAATTCACTGCTCACATGCATTTGTGGGAGTTGCTATACTGGATTGGGCTGTTCAGTGGCCTGGTGCCACTTCTCCACAGTGGCTAAATGCCTGATGCTTTAGGGAAATTTTAAGCATCCCATAATGTCATCAGCTATTTAGAGCATTTTAAGTTGGGAGGAAATTCCTTCCTGACTATTGCAACTATCTCATTTTGCCCTAAAGCAAAAGCAGAGCCTGTCAGAACTCCCTGAGCTGGATGCAGATTTGCTTAGAAATAATTTCTTTTTTTGTTTTTTGAATGATAACCGTGCTGTTGTGGCTGTGCCTGTTGGAGCAGCTGTGCTGAGGAGGTTCTCTGTTAAGCAAAGGTGCCTTCGGTGTGTTTGGGAAGTTCTGTGAAATCAGTCCTTCCCAGCAATAAAAACAGAAGCCTCTCCTGATCCCAGAGATGGCTGAAGAAGGTCTAAAGTAAAATACCATCAGGGCCAGGTACAGGGTTACTGGCTGTTTCATGTGGGGCAACTGGGTAAGGTCCTTGCTGCCCATCTGCCTCTTTGCCCCATGGTCTCCCATTCTTCAGGCAAGGGCACGTGGTGCAGCCTTTGATACTGCACATGTGAAGAGCTCTCAGTCGTGTTCCGTGTTCTAGGGTGTGGGAACTCTCAGTTGTGACAATGGCTTGTGACTGTTTCTTTTTTTTCTCTTGCAGGTCTACTGCATACAACTTCAATCCCAAACCTGCAAACCCCAGTTTTCTCAGTCATTCCTTGGTGGAACTACTTAACCAGATTAGCCCTACCTTCAAAAAAAACTTCTCTGCTCTGCAGAAGAAACGGTAGCAGTGCTTCTTCCTCTCTAGTTCCTTGAGCAGTCCAGTGTGAAGCTGGGGAGGCTCAGCTACGTGGCTGGTTCTGGGGAGCTGGATGCCACTGGTGCAGCAGGGGTTGCAGTGTCTGCTTCTCCAAGCTCATGTGGTGGGTGCTTGGGACACGTGAGTGTAAGCTGCAAGGACCACAGAGCACCTGACTGACCGACAGGGCAGCACCCTGAGGTAGCTGGCTCTCCGTCGCTCGCAGCACGGAGCTGTCAGAGCTGCTGTGCCTGCCTGTGGTGTTCAGCACAGCAGTGACAGAGGCCAGTGGAATCCCAGAGTCACGATCAGTGTCCACTGCATGGTTCCTCTTGGCTGTAGTTTCCCAGTGGCTTTTGCTTACAGCATGTAGATTTACTGTTCTGGTTCTGCCTGAAGCAAAGGGTGTGGGTATGATGACGTTCTGCTGCCACAGGAGTCTCAGCTATGGGGTTTCCCTGGAATTCAGGCGTTCTGTCCCTGCTGGCAAACTGAACATGCAGAACAATTTGCACAGTGGGAGAGTGAGCCTGGAGCTGGGCTGAAGTGTTTGTGCAGAGGGACACTGCAGGTGCACTGACCAATTCCCAAGGTGTGGGTCTCCTTGCCATGGCTCTGTGGTGGCCACATGCCCCATGGGAGGCTTGGTGGCTGCCCAGCTCTCTGGGCAGCAGAGTTAATGTGGAGCATGGCCATGAGCTGCAGCAGCACTTGTAGCCTGAGCAGTCTGTACTGCTCCCTGAGCTACAAAGGAGACTGAAGCATAAATATCAGTGAAAGTAACGCAAGAAGGCTTTGTGTAGGCTTATGGTGGAGAGAGGTTGGTTATTTTAAACATGTCTGCACATGTTAATATTCTGTCATTTCCTCTAGCTCCTATAATAATAACACAACAATAAGGCATTGTTTGATTCTCCCATCCTTGCTGCAGGGACCATTTGTTCTGCTCCAGGACAGTGGGTCCTGTGCAAAGGCCTGTCAATCTTCAGAGTCACTTAATAAACTGTCTCAGCTCAGCGGGGTGTGGATTGACAGGCACATTGTGTGGCTTTTGGGAGCTCTGCGCCTGCTTCGTTAAGGAGATGAAAGTTACCCTAAACAAGGACTGAAATTAGCAGTGGCCTCCAGCCACCACTGTGACTATCTGGCCATTTAAAAATTACTGTACTGTATTGCTTCTTGGGCCAGAAGTAGCTACAGATGATCCCCCAGCCCCTGCTGAGAGCAGGCAGTTTACACAAGAGACCTTCAGCAGTGCTTGGGTTTTTTCCACTGTGGGCTGCTGTTATGTGACCTGTAAGGGCCAGTGTGAAAGCAGAGGGAAAATTCTCTTGGAATAGAAAGGATTCTTCCTTTGAAAAGTGTGTAATTGTTGTTTCTACCAAACTAGGGTTCAGAGACACCCTTTTGAGAGGATAGCCACTCCTTTCCAAGTGTACAGCTGGACGGCTCCGCAAGCAGAGCACGCCATGGACTGTGTCCGGGCAGAGGACGCTTACACTTCTAGACTGGGCTACGAGGAGCACATACCTGGGCAGGTACTGGTCTTGCTTTGCCTGATGACACTGGCAAGAGTTTTGCTGCCCTGAACTGGCTGGGCTGGTACAAGATCTGTCCCAAACTGCTGTTGAATAAATTGCACTCTCGAGGTGTGTTCGTTCCTGCTGCTAAGTCAGTTACTCTGAGCTCCACAGCAGCCTGAATTCTTGCCCTTTCCTGTCCCTTCTCTCTCAAAATACCTCGTGAAGCAGGAATGCTGCCTTGCCAGCCCCTTTCCACACGATGCATTGCATCCCACAAAGGCTTTCCCTTTCTCTTTCAGACCAGAGACTGGAACGAGGAGCTGCAGACCACACGGGAGCTGCCACGCAAGAACCTGCCTGAGAGACTGCTGAGAGAACGAGCCATTTTCAAGGTAACTTTGGGATATGCAGGCAGCTCCTCACACAGCCCTTTGCTGCATGTGTTGTGGTTCCTGGGGCTTGTATCCAAGCCACTAGCCAGGCTCACAGAAGTAAAAGCCAGCAGACCTGCTTGCCTACTGGAAGGCTATTGGGAGAAGAGGAGCAAAGGAAAAATTTGCAGGGAGCTTTGAGAGCAGGGTGCTGGGAGCGTGGGGGCCCATCCTGACCCCACTTTCTCTCCACATGCCTCCAGGTTCACAGTGACTTCACTGCAGCAGCAACACGAGGTGCTATGGCCGTCATTGATGGCAATGTCATGGCCATCAACCCCAGCGAGGAGACCAAGATGCAGATGTTCATCTGGAACAACATTTTCTTCAGCTTGGGCTTTGACGTCCGTGACCACTACAAGGACTTTGGTGGAGACGTTGCTGCTTATGTAGCTCCTACCAATGATCTCAATGGTGTGCGGACCTACAATGCCGTGGATGTGGAAGGGCTGTACACGCTGGGGACTGTCGTGGTGGATTACAGAGGTTACAGGGTGACAGCTCAGTCTATTATTCCTGGCATCTTGGAGCGGGAGCAGGAACAGAGTGTCATCTATGGGTCAATAGACTTTGGCAAGACAGTTGTGTCACACCCCAAGTACCTGGAGCTGCTGGAGAAGACCAGCAGGCCGCTGAAGATCCAGAAGCACAAAGTTCTCAACGACAAGAATGAGGAGGTGGAGCTGTGCTCTTCAGTAGAGTGCAAAGGCATTATTGGCAATGATGGGCGTCACTACATCCTGGACCTGCTACGCACTTTCCCTCCAGATCTAAACTTCCTGCCTGTTGAAGGGGAGGAGATGCCAGAGGAATGTAAGAAAATGGGGTTCCCCAAGCAGCACAGACACAAGCTTTGCTGTCTCCGGCAAGAGCTTGTTGATGCCTTTGTAGAACACAGGTGAGCAGAGCACCCCTCTTCTTCCACCTGCAGCTGGTGATGGTTCAGGTCAGGACCACCTTGCTGCACTGTCCTGGGAACATCCCAGCAGAGCTCCCAGAAGTGAGCAGTTAATTACCCCATTTCTTGGCTGTGTAAATGCAGTTACGGGAACTTAAACTAACAAGAGGTGAGAACAGTAGGGATTTGGACAGGGGTCCAGGGAGCCAGGGAAAGAGATGGTTTGTGTTTTTGTTTCCAGATCTGTTTTTGTTGATTCCTGTCCAAACATTTAGAAGTTCTTCTTTCCCTGCAGGTATCCTGTCCACTTGATGGCTAGGGAATGGGAAGGATTTGTGCTTCTTTTTTAGGCTTTCCCAGTGTCCTGAATGTTACTTTTGTTTCTAGAGGCTGGAGAAAATCCTGTGGGTGCTGCAGGCGTGTTTGTGGTGGGATGTTTGGGTTACTTGTTGCTGGCCAGGGAGTGGGACACATTGCAGTCGTGTGGTGCTCCCTCTGGGGCTGCTCTGCTGTCACAGGTGGCCAGAGCTTGTGCTTTGCCTGCTGGGAAGATGAGCCCTGCCTGCTGCAGCCAGTTCTGCAGCCAAGCCGCCTCAGCCCTGCCCCTGCCCGCAGGCTCTGCCTCTCTGGGACAGCTCCCAGCCCAGCAGCCCGCAGCACCGTGGCTGCAGGGCACTGCTCTGAGCCTGGCAGAGCCTGGGCCTCTCTCTGCTGAGCTCTCCTGGCCAAGCTGCTGCTGAGCTGTGTGTGACTGGTCCTGTGCATCTGGCAGTGAGTCTTTCTGAGCTGGCTGCAGATGCTGCCTATGGGAAGCAGTTGTACCTGCTGCAAGGAGATGGGTTGCAAAAAACCACTGTTTTGCTTCCTTCAATAATGCGCACTGCTCAGATTTTTGGAAAGCTCATGGAAATACCCGTGTATACCCTTCCTTTCCACAGGGAAACTATGGTCTCTAATGCTAACTTGATGAGATTTTTCCCTGCAGAGCAGGGGTGATCCTCTGGGATTCTGCTGTGCTGAACTGCCCTTTCCCTTTGCTGCAGGTATCTCTTATTCATGAAGCTGGCTGCGCTGCAGCTGATGCAGCAGAAGGCCAACAAGCAGGAGAGCTCAGTTGCACTGGAAAATGGTGCCTCTCCGGAGAATGGCGCTGCAGACGGCGAGAGGCCTGAGTCAGAGGATGGCAAAATGGACGACAGCGTGACTGGACTTGATCAGGTGAAGGAGCTCGCTGAGACCATCGCGTCTGACGATGGAACAGGTATTTCATCCTCAGCACCCGCTCGGCGCAGCCCTGGTGGGCTCTCACTGGTGGGAGTAGTGCCAGGCTGGGGGTGGGTGGGGTGATTGATGGTAGTTAAGGAGGACAAGCACTGGCTGCCTAGCCTCTTTAGAGCTGCTCACATCCTGATGAATGGCTCGCCCCCGGGGGCTGGGTGGATGAGGTGTCTGAACCCAGCAAGGCCACCAGCCCCTCAGCTCTCCCCTGGGAGCAGGAGCCCAGCCAGGCTGGCCTGTGGAGTGCAGGGAAGTGCTGGGGCTGGGCAGGAGGCAAGCAGTGCATGGATACTTTTGGGAACCCCAGGCTTGGATTTCTGAGTGCCTGTGCTTGGAGGTGGGGACATCCATGGGATGTGCTTTTATTCAGACTTTGCAGCCATTCTCCTTTACAACTGATTGTTTTTATAATGGATTTCTTCAGAATGTGCCATCATTGCTGTTTTTAGTAACAAAACTTAACTTAATAGCTAGGTCTGTCACTTCCTGAACTGAACATTCATTTGTATTCTGTTTTTCTTCCTGCTCCAGTGGATCCCAAAAGCAGAGAAGTGATTCGGAATGCTTGCAAGGCTGTAGGCTCCATTAGTGACACATCATTTGATATTCGGTTTAACCCAGATATTTTCTCACCAGGTACGTGTACCCAGCCCTTCAGAGGGCAGCTGTGTCCAGCCAGCTGCAGACAAAAATGGTGCTCTGTAGCCAAGACTGTTGCTGGCTGTTGTGTGGCTGGGCACCTGCAGGGCTCTCTGTGAAGCACAGGCACAGAAGAGGGGCAGCAGCGCTGGATTGCAGCGCAGGAGCTGCCAGGTGCGGGCGGGGAGTGCAGGTTGCTGCCAAGAACCTTCCATGATTCTCTGGCATCCCAGCTGTGAGACCACGAGAAAAGAAGCAGAGGGAGGAAAAAAAATCAAATTTGATCCTCATGTAGTAATTTACACAAAAAACAACACTTGTAGTTGAATGATCGGTGTTGGGCCCTCAGTGAAGGGCTGGGTTTGTTTTAGTAACGTTTCAGCGAGCAGTCACAGTGCCGTTTTCACATGCACACATCAGGCACATGATTTCCATGGCTTAGAGCAGTATTTTTTATTGGGAAATTGAGAAGAAGCTCCCAGAGAGTTCCTGGGGGTGAATATTGAGGCACTGTGCAGGCACATTGCAGGGGAATGTCCAAACCATTGAGGTTGAAAAGCCTAGCCACTGCCTGAATACAGCAGCCAGTGCTCTTCCCATTGAAATGTGTAGTTTGAGGTAAGTTTATGAAGCATCCTTAATTCCAGGGAAACAGTAGAGGACATGTTTCTGTGAGTTGCTGTGGTTGATGTGTTTTCTGTTTTCCTCTCCCAGGTGTTCGCTTCCCTGAGTCGAGCAAAGAGGAGGTGCAGGATCAGAAGCAGCTGCTGAAGGATGCTGCTGCGTTCCTGCTATCCTGCCAGATTCCAGGCTTGGTAAGGAACCAAGGGTCAGCAGTGATGCTGCCCTCAGAGCTTGGCTGCTCTGAGCAAGCAGTGGCACTGGTGACCTCTGGGATGCCAGCTTTGTCTGAGCAACTTGCGGGCTCCAGCACTGGTGGGGGACCACAGGGGACAGCACAAGCATTGCGTGCAAGGGCACGAGGGGTTTTCCATTTCCTATCTTACATCATGACACAATTGCCTCACCTCAGTCCAACAAAAAATTTTTGGCACTGGTAATTAAAGCTATTGCTAAGAGTTTGAGACAATAGAGACCACATCAGCCATCCTCCCTAGCCCTGGGCATCCTTCACAGCTTATTGTTTTAGCTGACCCTGGCTGTGACTCAATCGATGACTAATAATTTGAAGTGAACTGGGAAATTGCTTTTACTAATAGCAGTCATTAAAACTCCCTTTGTAAGTCTTAATCATTTTGGATGTTACCCATACACCTGGCTAGATAAGAAATCCCAGTTTCTCCCTTTCTGGGATGCTTGCTGAATTGATGGCTAAGGCAGGTGTCAGAGCAGGCACTGGAACTGGCAGGGGAGAACTCCTGAGCTCTACTCCAAGAGGTCCGGGAGTTGTTGGTTTTGTATAGGAGAGGGTTTTCCTTGTTGGAAAGTTTCTTCTGAACTCTAAATCCATGAATTCTGTAGTCAGCACAACCTTCAGAACCAGCTACTCAGACTTTAAATAAAAAAAAGGAGGGGAGTGGGTAAGAAAAGAGCTTGGTGACTGTTGGTTACAAGGTAGTTGATATTTCAGTATATAAATCCAAAACACTGTACAGGCTTGTGTGAGAGTAGGTTGCAGACAGCTGTTGTGGCAGGTAGTCCTGTGCTATCAGAGAGGAGCTGGTGTTACTCCATGACGTGAACTAAACAACTGTTTATCAGCATTGCAGCCCAGCTTCACATGCAAGTGCCATTTGTCCTTATCAGCTATGTGTGTACAGCTCCACGTACTCTTTTAATTGGAAATGTGTTTAGTTAGTGACTGTGAGGCCCTTAAAGAAGGGTCATCCAGCTACTTGCACAAGTAGGAGTTCTTTTGCCTCTGCCTCTGAGAGAGTGTAGTGCTGCTCCTTCCCTGCTGAGACAGAGGAGTGAAACTGGCCCCAGTGGCAAGGACCTGGCCCAGACTGGGCTGGCTACTGCAGGTGTCCCCCCTGGCTGTGTACCATGGTAGTCCCTGGTGTTACAGCCAGTGTCACCAAAAGAGTCTCATTTGGGGTCAGTGCCTGCCATCAGAGCAGCCCTCAGGCCCAGGTAATGAGGTGTCTGCAGTGGCATTGGGGAACACCTGTCCTGCCTCCTGGTGTTTTCTTTCTAATCTTTTTTTTTTTTTAATGGAAGTTCTTTCCTTCATGTTTGTCTTCAGTAACCAAAGGCTGTACATACCCTGCAGGTCAAGGACTGCCTGGATCACACGGTGCTCCCGATGGATGGGGCGACCTTGGCTGAGGCCATGCACCAGAGGGGCATCAACATGCGTTACCTGGGCAAAGTGATCAATTTCATCACCAAGACCCCCGGCCGTGCACAGCTGGATCACATCTTTGTAAGCAGCAGGGCTAACAGCAGACAGTTCAAACCACTCTGGCATTGTTTGTCCCAAGGAGACTCCCACTTGGCCAGTTGTTCTCTTGGTGTAAAAAGAAACAGTTTCAAAAATAGGGGAGGAGGGAGAAGGACCTGTAAGTAGTGGCTGGGGATTTTTCTTTCCAAATCCTTAATGGCTTTCATAATGTTAGGAACTGTGAGTATATTTTGGGGTAGAGAATTGCTTCAGGGATTCCCAGATGTAACAGTGAGTAACACAGTTGGATTTTCAGCCACGCATTTTTTTAAGCCTCTAAGACTCATCTGGGCTTTGGATCAAACTCTGAAGTGTGGTGAGTGTGGCTGCCCAGGAGCAGGCAAGGGCTGGGCTGTGGCAGCCCTTGAAGCATTGCTGGAGCTGTGCTGAGCCGCATTGGTGGCTTGTGGGCACCAAGCACAGAGGTGCCAGGGGCTTCTCACTGGCTCCAGGAGGGCTGTCAAATGCTTTTGCAGTTCTGTGCTGCAGGGAGAATAGTGTATCTTCTGCAGATCTTGCTAGAAGACCATTTCAAAAGCCCAGTGTATTTTTCCATTTTCTTGCCAACGGACTCAGTGTGTTCTTTATTCTTTTGGGTAGAAAATTGGAATCAGCGAATTGATCACTCGATCAGCCAAACACATCTTCAAGACATACCTCCAGGTATGACCTGCAGTCTGACCTCTTGCCTCATATGTCATCCCTAATGATTTTTTTGCACAAACAGAGCTGTTTGGGGTTCTCCTCTCATTAGGCAGTTCCTGGGGGTTGCATGGCAACGAGAAGTACAAGCTCATTAGCACTGAAATAGGTACAGGCCTGTATGCAAGAGAAAACAAGTTCCCACTTGAAGAAAGCTTTCCCGGAGAGCAATCATTCATGCTTTTCCTCCCCAGATCCTCACTCACTATGTTGTAGGTTTTTAAAAGTGAAATCACAGCTTGTTTTCCTTGTAATACCTTCTCCTCTTAAACAGTGTTGCTTTTGCCCTTCTAAGAAGCCTTTTTAATTGGCTCAACACTACATATCCTTGTACCTGTTCACACACAGCACAGCAACACACCTTGCTTGATTCCAGTGCCAAAATCTTTTTTGCACTCTCTCCTTTCTCTGATCCAAAATGTAACTCAACATTTCTCTGTGTAGGCATATACTTAATCCTACATCAACATAAGTCTGTCTGTGCTAGTGTCACTTGTAAACACTGCCTTCCTGCCCCTCTCATGGAAGATCTCCCTGTTTCTGTAGGACTGGATTGTGTGAGGCTCGGGGTGGGAGCAGTGCTGTGTGGTGGCAGATGTTTCTCCTGACTGACTCTGGTGTCTCACTGTAGGGTGTGGAGCTGTCAGGTTTATCTGCTGCCATCAGCCACTTCCTCAATTGTTTTCTGAGCTCCTTCCCAAATCCCATTGCCCATCTTCCAGCTGATGAGCTGGTCTCCAAGAAGAAGAATAAGAAAAGGAAAAACAGGAACCTTGGAAATGCTGATAACACTGCATGGGCCAGCATGACTCCTCAGGAGCTATGGAAGAATATTTGTTCAGAAGCAAAGAACTATTTTGATTTCAGTCTTGAATGGTAAGTGGAGCAGATGACCCTGGCTTATGCCTGGACTCACCAAACTATTGTTAAGAAGAGCTCTTGCTCTTTAACAGGACCTCCCTTTTTGATTTGTTTTCTGTTTGAATAAAATTTATACCCTTGAGGGACTTAAAAAAAAATTTATGGAATTGAACAAAGAGTAGGAAACGGGAAGTGAAATTTTTAATTAGATGAAACCTATGACGCAAAGGCAGCCATGAAAATCAGAGGAGGAAGGGAAACCTTTCCTAGGAGTACAGAGCAGTAGTAGTATAGTCAGAAGATACTTGTCTGTATCAACAGTGATTTAGGCTGGAGGGAGCTTCTGTTCCAAAAAAAAGGACAGCTGCTCCTGTACATGAGCAGAGATGGAGAATTAAGGAAGGGGCATATTGTGAGTGTTAAACTGGAAGCACCAATGAAGTGGCCCAAGAGAAAACCCAACTTTTGGTAGTTGGACAGTGATTGTCCCTTTGTGTCCAGGACTGCTCGCTCCTCACCAAGAGCTGAACTTACTCAGCCCAAATGCTGCAGTGGGCTTTGAGAACACATGTAGGATTTCTGTAAAAGCACTGCTGTGCTCTGTAGGCTTTCACAGACCATGGGCAAGCTCTGCACTGGTAGTCTTTGGTTTGAATGAGCACCTGGCTGTACAGGGACCTGTGCTTCAGGTACCCACAATGGAGCGATGTCCTTGAGCAGAAACTCCCCTGAGAGCTGAAGCTTGTGTGTGCTTTCTGCAGTGAGAATGCTGACCAAGCAGCTGAAGTGTATAATCTACAGAAAATCACCCTGCTCCGTGAAATCTCCCTCAAAACTGGAGTCCAGGTAAGATCCACATCCTACTTCCCTTGCCATCATGTTCTGTACTGAGGAACATGAAGAGTAAGTGCAATGCGTTTTGCAGGCACAGCTCAAGCCCCAAAAGGTCTTTGTGGTGTTCATGTTGGATTCCAGGTCCAGGCTCTGATTGCTAATCCAGCTCCCTCTTAGGGTAAACTTGCTGGCATGTCCCTTGGAAGAACAGCTAGCCTCAGTACAACTGCACTGCGTTCTCGCTCCTCTGTGGGCTGTGGAACAACAGCTGGATGAGCTCTCCTGTCAGTGTTGGCACTGTGGTGCCATTTTGCCATGTACATGTGGTGGTGCACCTTGGAGAATTCTGTCCCAGGTCATGGTACAGGAGATGTTTTGACTGTGAATCCACATTTAGAATTTTGCCTCTTTTCTTGCCAAGTGCCTATGGAAGTGGTAACTGTGCCCTCCACTCTTTTTTGGTCCCTCCAGATCCTGCTGAAGGAGTACAACTTTGACAACAGGCACAAGCCCACTTTCACAGAAGAGGATATTCTTAACATCTTCCCTGTAGTGAAGCATGTAAACCCCAAAGCCTCCGATGCTTTCCACTTCTTCCAGAGCGGGCAAGCAAAAGTTCAGCAAGGTACAGACCCCATGTGCCTCTGCCTCTCAGGATGATCACTGATAATGGGAGGAGCAGGGTGTGTGGGGCATGCCCACCAGGGCACCCCTGCCCACCCTGGTTTCATAGCGAATCCTGGTTTCCAAGACCATCTGGAACACTCCTGCTATAAAGCCACCAGCAATGAGCAAGGATGGGTCAGGGCAGTGATACCCTCCCCCAGGGCAGTGACCTGTGTCTGTGTCTCCACTGCTGGTCTCACTTCCTGTTCCCAGCAGTATTAGGACTATATATAGATATATACTCTCTTTTCAGGTTTCTTGAAGGAGGGCTGTGAGCTCATCAATGAAGCCTTAAATCTGTTCAACAATGTGTATGGTGCTATGCATGTAGAAATCTGTGCCTGCCTGAGGCTGCTAGCTCGGCTCAACTATATCATGGGAGATTACTCAGAGGTAAGCAAGGGCTCCAAGGGGGTCTCCTAAATGCTCTCATTCCTTCCCCATGCTTGCTTAAGCTCATAGCATTGTGTGACTTGCTCTGGGTTCTGTTCTGTTCAGGCCTTAAGCAATCAGCAGAAAGCGGTGCTAATGAGCGAGAGGGTCCTGGGCATTGAGCACCCCAACACCATCCAAGAATATGTGAGTATGTGGAGCTGGGGGAACAGCAGCACCTCAGGGGGGCTGCAGTCTGAGCCTTAGTTCATGTCTGTCAGTGGAAAACAAGTTTTCCTCTCTTCTGCAGCTTTTTTCCCAGAATTCTCCACTTCATCATCTCTTGCAATCCTGCAAAGGGAGAAGCTGAGTGTATCCTGCATGCTCACTATTTGTCCTGTGTTAGCCTAGGTTTCTAGTGTTTGTCTGCTACATCTTTATTTAGATATATTAATTCTCCTGGCTTTGGCCCTGGGCTTATGTCAAAAACAAAACCAGCAAAGAATCCCCCCCAAAACACAGTCAGAATATAATGTACATATGCAAGTCAGGTTGAAAATATTCCACAAGAGGTGTTAAGAGAAACTGAAATAAAACACTCAGCTTCCTCAGTGCTGTGTCCTCAGGGACACCTCAGTAGGGCTGTGCATCTGCCAACAGACTTGGGACTTTTTGAAGTGGCTGAAGTCCTTCTCTAACCAGTAGGAAGACTTTTTATTCATGTGCAGAAGAGGAAAGGAGTGGAAAGGAGAGATTAGTTTCCTTTACATTAATGCTGGGTCTCTTCTCTTGGCCTAGATGCACCTGGCTTTGTACTGCTTTGCAAACAGCCAACTTTCAACAGCACTGAACCTGCTGTACCGTGCACGCTACCTCATGCTGTTGGTATTTGGGGAGGATCACCCAGAAATGGCACTCTTAGATGTAAGTAATCTGTATAAGAGTCTTCAAGTTCGTAATCTCTAAGAAACCTCTTGGCCTTTAAGATGCCCATGATGGCCATTGAAAACAAATGTTAAGGCAGTGCTTTTCCTCCCTGGGTTGTTACTGGTTGGTGCCATCAGGTGCAGGAAGAAAGGAGTTGACCCTTTAGCTGGGAGGGTCAGCCTCTGTGCTGGGTACTGCAGATGGGGTTTGAGCACCTGTAATCCTTAAGGAAGCTCCTTTCTTTATTATGTTCTTGTTGCACTGGTATAAACTGGAGAGTTCGTTACCTCCCTTGTTCCTGGGCTGTTGGGCTGAGCTCTCACGAGGGAGGAGGGTCCCTGTCATGTGTTACTGCTGCAGGGCTATGGCCAGGGGCTGCAGCACTTCCAGCAGTGACACACCCGTGGGGTCCTGCTGTTCACAGAGCAGGAACTGTGGTGTCACTGTGTCTTTCCTAATGCCTGCTCGGCCTCTCTGTACAGAACAACATTGGCCTGGTGCTCCATGGGGTCATGGAGTATGACCTGTCCCTCCGGTTCCTGGAGAATGCGTTGGCCATCAGCTCCAAGTATCACGGCTCCAAGTCTTTGAAGGTTGCACTGAGGTGAGGCAGGGTGGGGTGCTGGGCTGGGTCACTGCTGTCAGAGCAAGCACAGTCACCGAGCACTCACATGGGAGGGTCTGGGCTTGAGAACTGGAGATTCAGTCTTGTCCCAGAGCCAAGGTCATGGTACAGTGTCCCAAGTTTCTTATTCTGAAAGATGGAGATCCCTTGTTCTTAAGGTTAATTGTGGGATCTACTGTGATACTGTTTGCTCAGAAAATCTGTCAAGATGACCCTGGTCCCTGTGGACTCTTAATAGAAAAATCTGTGTGGGGAGTAAAGATTGGAGAGCCTGTAAGGGAATTAGACTGGGAGCCAGGGACAGTATGTTAAATGCTCATGTTTTAATTGTTCCAGCCCTCAGGGAGGGATCTTTGAGAATCACTTAATGTGCTTTTGTCCTTTGCCATGAAGTCCTGTATTTGAATAAAAACCCTGAGTGGCTTCTGTGTGTTCCCAAGGGAGCTGGTACTGGTGACACCTGTAGGATCTGCTCCCAGAGCCACTGCTGCAGTGCTGGATGCCCTCTGTCCTTCAGGGCAGAACTGGCTCTGTCAGTCAGGCATGGCCCACTCCCAGTTCTTGCTGCCACATGACAGCCATCTGTTCTCCATCAGGGTGCAGATCAAACTGATTAAACACCTACAAGAGCCTGCCTTGTTTTCCAGTGGCTGATGAATGTGCAGGCTGCAGCCTTCTGCTGTGCCTCAGTGGCACTGGGATGTTTGGAGAGACCCATCCCCTCCACTGAGAAACGCTGCCAAACCCAGGGATTTCTTTTTCATTCCAGAAGCACCAAAGCCAGCAGTCCAAGCCAAGTCAGCTGTCCCAGCTGGCAAGAGCCCAGTGGACTCAGACCTGGTTCTGCCTGAGTGCTTAGGGCTGCAGCCTTCCTCTCCAGTTAATAAATCCAGCCCCAAGGTATTCCCATGGATGTGCCTCTCACTTTGGTTCACTGCTGTGGCCTTCAGCTTTTCTGGATGCAGGATGAAAGATGCCCAGCTCAGTCTTTACCTCTGTAGATCACTTCTCAGCATTCCAACTAAAATCCAACCTAAATGAGTGTAATACTTGAATCCTCAGCTGGGCTGGGAAGAAGTAACTCCCAGGGTGCTGCATTCAGTCTCCTTTCACACTCATGCTAAGACTTGCAGTCCAGACATTGATAGCACAGTCACACTTGCTGCAGCACAGAAATGTTTCTTCTTCAGAGAAGTGATTCAACCCTTTTCCTTCCCTCAGCCACCATTTGGTTGCCCGAGTGTACGAAAGCAAAGCAGAATTCCGGTCGGCTCTGCAGCATGAGAAGGAAGGCTACACCATCTACAAGAACCAGGTGATGAGTGGCCACACTGCACTTGTGTGCTGTCACCACAGGGCCAGAACTGAGCGGTTCCACTGCAAACCAGTGCCCAGCCTGGTCGCTGGGGAGGCCTTTTCTACAAACAGCTCTGAGCAGATGCCAGGGAGTCCTTTTAAGGCCAGGGCAGAATTGGTGCCCTGTGCAGAAACTGCCTGCTGCTCTGCCAGGAGTCTTTGCTAAGCTTCCTGAAATGGTGTCCATGTTCTACCCATGGCTGGACAAGCACTTCTGTCATGGTATGGCCCTGTGTTCTGGTGGAGCTTGGAAAAAAACTGGCGTCTTCTTCCCATGTTTTGCACCACTAGTCTTTAAATACCAGCTCCAAACAGGTTTGGTAGTGAGCTCACAGCCCTGCTGCTGCTCAGTGAAACTCCTGCCCCAGCCTGGGGCTGTCTGAGCATGTCTGCGGCTGCACGCGGTGACTCAGCACGGCTGAGCTGGCTGAGGGCACAGCGCAGTGCAGGGAATGCTGGAGTACTGGTCCAGGGGAGGGGGATGCTAGGATGCTGCTCCTGGAAGAAGAGCCCAGTGCAGGGAATGCTGCTCACCCAGCAAATGTGCTCTCACTTGATGAAAACGTGAAATGTTGATAAGAAGGCTCCCAAAGAACTGTTTTACTGGTTTTTGAATGCCAAGGCAGGTAGAAGCCATTTTGCTGAGTTCCTGTAGAGATGCTGAGCTGGCAGCACTCAGGTGTGTGCCCTGGGTTGGGTCCTGCTCTCACTTGTGATGTTGAACCTTTTTATTTCCCATCAGCTCGGTGAACACCACGAAAAGACCAAAGAGAGCTCCGAGTACTTGAAATACCTGACGCAGCAAGCGGTCGCTCTGCAGCGCACAATGAACGAGATCTACAAGAACGGCTCCAATGCCAACATCATGCCACTGAAGGTAACCTGGAGCACTGGGCATCGCTCTGTGCCAGCAGCAACTTGTGTCCAGCTGGTCCTGAGGGGCACGGATGGTCAGGAGGGGGTAGCAGTTGTCCCTTCCCGGGCAGAAGTCCCTCTCAGGGCAGGGGCTCATACGTAGTGTGGTGTCGTCTGTGTGGATGGAGCACAGCATTGCAGGGTGCCTGGGGAAGTGGCGGGGTACAGGGACAGCTCCTGGGGTGAGAGCGTGGCACACCTCCACACAACCCTGCCCTGCTGCTGACTCACTGCCAGGGGGCACGTTGCTCAACACAGAAGTACTTCGGTTTCCTCATCCTCAAAAATGCTGTCAGCTTTTACCAGATGCTTTGTTCTCCTTCCAGGGATGTTGTGGTTGGGGAGGCTGGGCAGGGAGTGCAGAGAGGCTGTCTTACCTTACATGGGGCAGGAATGACTGGCCCTCCTGCCTGCCTCCACACCTGGCAGAGCACCCGGCCTGAGCCATGGGCGCTCTCCCTGCCAGGCCATACCCCAGCAGATTGGGAAAGAGGGTTCCAGGTGCAGGGAGGACAAAGTGGGACAGTGCTCTGTGTGTGGGTGTTCTCCCTGTGGAGAACTGGCAACTGTCAGGAGTTCATGGCAATGAAGAGAGCACAAGGATCCTGAATCAAGTAAAAGAAAAGTCCAAGAAATTGGGGCCAGTGAAGAGGCTCAAACCTATAAAAACAGCACTAAAGGATTTACCCTTGTTAAAGTACTTGAAGGAGGGTAGAAAACCCTACACGTTTTGTAACTGGCACCGCAGTGTGTTTAACCAAAGTCCTGCAGGGTTCAGCAGGAGGTCCCCACAGGGGCTGGTGGGGAGCTCTAGATGGTGCTTCCCAGCTTATGGATATACAGAGGTACATAATGTAAATGATGTCATTTTCTCAACCTTTGGTAAATGGACGTGCTTAGCAGTTCAGAGTCCTCTCTAGGTTCTGACTCCTAAAACTTCTTTTCCCTTGCAATGTAGTTCACAGCTCCCAGTATGGCCAGTGTCCTGGAGCAGCTGAACATTATCAATGGAATTCTCTTCATTCCACTAAGGTACAGTGATTCTTCTGGGTTATGCTTTTAGAAATCAAGTCTGTATTGTCTTCGTTTGCAAGAGAGCAGAAATCAGCTCCCCAGGATTTGTTTGTTTAAGCCAATTCAGGCCCTGATTACCATCATCAAGAAGACCACTGTGAACAGCAGGACTCTTAGATTATTTTGTTATTATTATGAATTGTCTTTTAAATTTCTAGTTGAAAATTTGATTGGGATGATGGTGGAAATAGATGACCTGAGCCAAGACTCTGTTGTTCTAAGGCTGTAAATAATCATTGGTGGTAAAAATGCAGCATCAACAGCTGGAGGCTGCCTGGCCATCAGCGAAATGAACCCCCTGCTCTGCTCCAGCCCCACTGAGGGAGCAGATCCTGGTGTCTCCTTGTTCAAACCCAACCAGCAAACTGGGCCCTGGCTGTGCTCAGGCATGGCTGAGCTGTGGGAGAGGGAGGTGCAAGGAGTGTTCCCCCTGTTGAACATGACCTTGTCCCGGTGCTTCACCATTCCCACGGCCGTCTAACATCTGCTCCCGTTCCTGCTTTCCCGTTCAGCCAAAAAGACTTGGAGAACCTTAAAGCCGAGGTGCAGCGACGCCAGCAGCTCCAGGAAAGCATGAAAAGTGGGGAACAGCTGGAAGCAGAGGACAAAGCTGTGGAGGAGAAAGAGGCTGAGCCGAGCATGCCTTCCGCTGCCATCCCCTTAACACAGAGCTCTGCTTAATGTGTACCTCGCTTTAAAAAAAAAAAAAAAA
>VZRX01001205.1:31677-56681 GCA_013398075.1 Notiomystis cincta
AAAAAAAAAAGTTTAAACCACCCTTTTCTGAATCTGACCCAGGGCCTTGGCTGCCCTTGGAGCAGCTCCTCCTTTTTGACAATGTTATTGCACTGGTACAATTAATACACAATGCAAAGAACTAATCTGAGCAATGTAATCTGTCTGCCCGAGCTTGTGTCTGCCACGCGAGGGGAAGTGGCCGGAGGCAGCACAGACCCGTCCTGGCGCGCGGGGCCCTCCTGCCGTGTGTGTGTCCGTGTCGTGTGTGTGCGCAGCAGTTATTTCTACTTTGTACATATGAATTCCAAATGAACTGTCTGGAGGAATGTAACATTTCTCAGGTCATTTTTATGTTGACTAAGGACACTGCTTTGCTAAACCAGTAAAGAACCAGCCCCATCACTGCTCCGCGTTCTTGTAAAACGTGGATTCCAAGCCAAAAGATTGATTTCCCCCAGTCACTATTCAAGATTGTGCTAAGAACAGCTGTATTTCTGTTGCCCAGATGACTGAAGCCTGTGACATGTGGAAGTGGGGGATGTACAGCATTTTCTACATCAGGATATAGCCATGGGATTCCTTTAACCATTTTTTCTATGTTTGGTTGGCAGTTTGGCAATTCAGTGGGGTTTTGTAACATTCACATTCTAATTTTCAAGGTAAAGATATAGATAGATATATATATANTGGGCTGGCCGCAGCCCCGCGCTGCCGGCACCCAGCCTCTCCCTCCCTCGCGTTGTCTGTCTTGGATCGTGCCCCGTGCTAATCCGCGCTGCTTCTTTTACTGACCCTTGGAGCCAAGTGCTGTCCCTGTGCTCTGTACCCTCGGTTTCCTGTCTGACTCTACAGGTATTTGTAACTCGGGGCTGGGCGGGGTGGGGAAGGAGGGGGCAGCCTCTGAGCTGTTGGAGGCAACAAAGCAGTAGTCTTCACTGCGAATGAACTCGCTCCTATTAGAAAAATGCTGAATTTCCTGGAAAGCAATCAATAAATTACTACAGTGCATCTTTCCTACAAGATTTTTCTTTTACTAGTGTCTTACAGTCCATTAAAAAGCTTTTTAAACTCTTGCAGGTACTTTTTTGGTTTCTTTATTGTTTGGTGCAAAGTGTTGGTACCAGCACTGGAGCAACCACTCCTGTACCTTTGAGCTGACCTGGAGGTTTAAAAACTGTAAACCAGTACCAGAGTCACAACCCCAGCCCACAGCAGGCAGGACCCACAACCTCTGCTGTCAGAATCTGTGCTCAGGGAGAGGAGTCACTTGCCCTCTCATCCCAGGGGAGATGGGGGAGCAGGGACACAGCTTTGGGGATGTTGTACCCATGTGTAAATGAAGCTTGAAGGACACAAGTCCTGGCTACTGAGGCTCCACAGCTAAGCAGCTCTAAGGGCAAGGCAGGCTGGTAAATAACTGCATTCTGTCTGTACCTCACTACCTCTTTTGGAGTCTGGGGGTTCTCATTACTCTGTTCACAAGTTCTTAAACACAAGTGTAAAAACTAATTCAAATAGGCCCTGGGACACAGCTGGGCTGGAGGCAGGCAGGTGTTTGGGAAGCTGAACACGGCTTCCTGGGCCTAGAACTCACCCTGCCAGACCACCATGGATGGCTCTTAGTTCCTACAGAGCACACATGTAGCCCACCTCACTCAGGTCTGGCACAGGCAGGGGTTAAGCCCTGTGCATGTCCATGCTGCCTCCCGGGCTGGCAGCGACTGCCACAGCTGGAGACAAGGACCCACAGCAGAAGTAATTGCAGAGAACAAGGCACATGGAAATACCCAATTTGTATCTTCTCAGCTCTCTTTCCAGACACTTAAAATGTCATTGGACTTACCACATACCACAACAGCTACAACTTTCTTCCCAAGAAATCAGTCTCCTGTTAAACTCACAGCATTCCCTGCTTGCAATTTGGGGGGAAAAGTGCATGCCTGACTACATCACCCCCACACCACCCAAACCCCCTGCATGTGAACCTCGTAACCTGCCCACTGAAAAATGTTTCAGTGCCCATCAGTGCTGTATCAGGACTGAAAACAGCTGGTCCAAGCCAATCTCACACCTACAGAGCTGCTGTCAGTGCAGCACTTGCTGCACGAGCAACTCACCGAGCTAAGGGAGGAAATTAAATTTAACTGCCTCTACTGTTCTTGGCAACTCACACCTGAACCGGCCTTGCGCTCCCTGTGAGAAACTCACTGCTTGTGGACATACGAGGCTTTTCTTTCAACCCTCACCCCAAAAACCACTCCTATGCCACTCCATCACCCCAACTGGGATAGCCCATGCATGCACTAGCTCTGGCAGAGCCCAAATTCAGGGTTTTTTTCCCAAATGCAAGTGGGTCTCCTCCAAATGTCCATCCCGGCTCTGTTTCCACTGCCAAGTACCACCCTACCAGCTGCTTCCACAAACCTCAGCTGGCAGGAGTGCCCTTTCATTCTCTCCCCACACCAAGCTCCAGAGCACAGCCGTGCTCTTCCATTATGAAGATGTGCCCTTTCCAGTTCAGCCCCTGACCCATCAGTAAACAGTACTTGAGGCAATTAGGGCCAAATCACAGGGAAACACCAAACCAAAGCACACATCAGGCACAAGACCCTAATACCAGAACAGATATTGCCAGAGCCACCCAGTGCTGGGTGCCTCAAAGCCAACAGCCATTACTCCAAGGATTCACAGCCGTGCTCAACCACCGCCCTCAACAGCTCTAACACCTCGCGAGGAGCAGTGAAAGGCAGCTCCCGTCAGGGCTGCAGTGAGGAGAGAGGGTCAAGGTAAGGGAAAAATCCAACCAAACCCAACCCAACCAGAGGTGGCCTGTGCCAGGCGCAGGGACAAGGCTCTCCTGCCCACCTGCGAGACCAGCTTAGCCCACCAGAGCACTTGCTGCAACACCTCATTGCACCAGATGAACCAACAAAACCTCTCACTACTCCAGCTGCCATGAACCACCTCAAAACCACTTCCTGCGGCCTCAGGCGAGCACAAGTTAAATTAAAATCAGAGCAAGGGCAAAGCAGGTGGGAGCAAAATCCGAGGGTGAAACACCAATAGTTTTTTTCAAAATACTTTTAATTCTTGCATCCAAGGAAACAAAACCACGTCTAGTTTTATATGCATTTAATAGTTTACCAATTGGTACAATAAGATTTTTTTAATATGCAGAAAACATGAATAAATTTTGTTTTACACAGTCTGAGAGCAACAAATCTTACTGTAAAACACAGAGCAGTATTATATACATTCCTTTACTGATTTTGTTTTAATTGTGTCAATAGCTTCAGTTAACTCCTACAGCCTGGGAACTTCTCTCCAATTGCAACCTCTAACAGCGCTCGAACAAACATCTGACATTTGCCTTCATGTCGATGTCGGGATCGACTCTAAAGCGTGAGGATTTTCCTAACTTCTCTTCAGAATGAACTCGGGGAAGCCTGAGGGACAGGCAGGACAGGAAAGCAGCTACTTACATGACACAGTGGAAAGATAAAAAGGCCAGTTAAGCCAGTTGTGACTTGCAAATCCAACGCGACCCCCCCACTCCCCCCCGTCCATCCCACCCCTCTATGCACGTGCTCTTGCTACAGGACTCTCGGTATTGATTTAATACACGGACGTTATATACAGCTGGACACAACAGCTCACTCCAAGGGCGCTTTTCCTTCACTCAACTCAGCATTTGCAATATTCAAATCATTAAAGGATTACCAAGCCACCACTGTCTACAAAAACAAAGTATTTTTCCTTTTAAACAGCTCTCAGGGGAGCCAGGAGCTGTCTAAGAGTGATTTCTCAGGCAGTTCACATGGACAGGAAGAGGCAGAGGAGAGGCAGGGACCCCATGCCCACAGTCCCCACTCACTACCAACCAGGGATTGTTTTCCTTTCCTCAGTGCCCTGGGCACACATTGGTCACACCACACACAAAAGCAGGACGGGTTTGTTTCACCTTCTAAAGTGCAAGATGGTATAAAACATCAACTTCCAGCTTCTATGTAAACCACAACAAATGTTGCGCTTTCTGGCCCTGTGGCATGGCCCAGGCTAGGCTAAGCCCAGGGATCTGCAGTGGCTCTGGGAACAGGCCAGAGGTGGGTCCTGGCAAGTGCTGCCAGGTTTAGTCAGGAAGTGCCAAAGCAGCAGTGAACCTCTCGACCCCTGCAATGCGTTCAGTTCGTTATTGACCCAGTAACCTCATTGTTGCAGTTCTGATCACAGCAAAGGCACAGCACAAGCTGACAGTAACAGTGGGGACAGTTCCACAGCATGTCCCAGAGTGTCCCCTTCACTCCCATGCCTGTGGTGTGGCTCCCTTCCAACCAGGGGCTTCAGCTTTGGTCCGGTCGGGACCATCCCTGAGATCATTCCCTGCTGCCCCAGAAGGCTCACTCTGCACAGCAGCAGTTTTGAGTCTCACACAGCAGTGATGCTGCTGCCAGCACTGGGGCCGGGTGTCCTGGTAAATGCTTCTTTGCTACAGGGAAAAAATGCAGTAGACAACTTCCACATCACAGGTACTTTTAATTTCTCATTCAGGTTTGAGTTATGTACATGAGGGTGGTTTACTTTAAACTTAAATAAAGTTTCTAGGTCCTACCAGGAATTAAACAGATGTTATTACTTTACAGTTGCAGATGCATGGAGGGATTTAAGATGCACTACTTGTATATCTGGAATTCTCCAATAGGACAAAAAGCAGCAAATTTTTCCAGTCCAAGGAGCTAACGAACAAAACAGACTTTATTCGTGCATGCTTAACTGCAGCAACACACACCGAGAATGACAGAAACCACTGGATTTAAGAGATTAGCCTGGATCTTAAACTGGCTCTGAAAACCCCCACAGCAGAACCCCACTTTCTCCACCGCTTCCCAGAGGATCCCACACCCCGAGCCAGCTCTTCCCACAGAACAGCGGGTCCTTCTGGGGCGACTGTGGAGGTTTCCCCCTCACCAGTGCAGTGTGTTCACCCTCCAGCCCACCCTATGCTGGTCAGGGACTCTCAGCTTTGAAAGGGACATTTTAAAAGCCATGGATTAAACCAAAGGAATAAAATAAAGCACAAATTCACTTGTTAAAACATCAGCCTGGTACTTCATTGTATTGTCAATTTTAAAGTTGATTTTTAAAAAGACCTGGTTAGTTTGATAAGTACTGTAATTCTTGGTTATCTACAATGGAATCTGTCACCAAAATGCTGATTAAAATATTAATTTATAATATTTTCATTCATTTCAGATCAAAATATGTAACTTTAGAGATATGCAAATTAAAAATTGTGTACACCAAACAACATAAATACTAATAACTGAGTTGGGCTGGTTTTGCTGATAGGATTTGGGTTTGGTTTTAATGTTTAGCATCATTCCCACAGATGGGTGTGGGCTTGGTTCATGGCATCTTTCTTTTTGAAGCCTTCTGGATCTGACCTGCCATTGTCAGCTGATTCTCAAGGGTACTTAGTGCTTCCTTTAAAGCATTTCAGTGCTGCAGCCAAAGGTTTTTCTCCACTTGCAAAGCCCAGAACATTCTTATTGGAGCCACATTGCCAAGGTGAGGATCACCTCATTGTCCAAGGAGGCACTAAGGAAACCAAGAAACTTTTGTATACCCCAATTTCCTGCCACTGAATGAGGGAAGTGTCCTTTGATCCTGCTGTGTAATAGGAATTGCACATCTCTAACAAACATGGAAAGCAAACAGCAAGTTGGACCATGGCAGTCATTTGGGAGAGGAAGCTCTACTGGAAACTGGATCACTAAACTCTAGTGGGATGGACAACTCCTCCTGGAAGTTTGTCTAGCATAAAAAAAAACCAAACAAAAAAACCATTTAAACTTAGTTTAACAGCACAGCTTAACCATTGAATGACCAAATAAAAAATAAATACATTTATCACATCAGCTGCGACTAAGATTTGTTGTCTTATTTCAGGTTTACAGTCAGTTCTATAAATATACCAACCCTTGCGTGATAGGAGGCCAAAACAAGTGTTTTCTGTTGATTTGGCAAATGTTTCATGACAAATATTCCAGAGTTTAATTAATTTCCATTAATTACATATAAGGTTCAGAAGATTCTGAATTGCAGCCTTATTATCTAGTATTCTTAGAGAAGATTTATTAAGCACACTTAAGTGATGTTACATAGATACACATTTCTGAAAGAGCCCTACAAAACTTTTCCCAAATGAGGTCACCAATTCAGGCACCAACAGACAGCAGAAAGAAAAACAGGTATAATTATCCGACATAACGACACTGTCAACTATTCAGTTAAGTGCCCTATTCCAATCATCCCACTTCTGCCTTCTCAGGTCTGATGTGACCAATGCCAGCCCATGTTCTTAAACCTATGGTACTTCTAGACAACGTATGTAAATTTACAGTATACAATTTGGATTCACCATGCATGAATACTTTGTGTGTAACATTTAATAAGCTCAATCTACATCCAGAATAATTTACATGAAAGGACAATATTTATTTAAACAGAGCTCAATGGGTAACCATGGTATCTGAGTGCATCCAGAGGAAAAGGGGTCACTGTGAACTCCATCAGCGGCACTCCCACACTTTTACTGTTTGATCTACACTCCCAGTCACCACGTACGGGGCTGTCTTGTGGAAATCTGCCAGGAGACAAAAGCTCATATTACCCATGAACCCACAACCTCAGCATTTCCTACTCTCACCAAATGGCACTGCTTTTTCAAAACAATTCTACCAGCTCAAAGGCTAAATTCCAAAGCTCCTGGCCATACTTTTGTCACCAAATTCTCTCATGCTGTAATTTTGTAAAGTGTGAAAATCTACTTCCAATTCAGCTATAAAGGAGCTTCTATGGAAAAGAAATCAAGAAACTTACAAAACATCTCACGCTGATAAAATCCTTCAATCCTACCAGGAGACAGAACTTCATGTATTTAATAAGGGATGTTCAAGAAGGAGGAAACTTGACTTCTTGCTGTAGATAGTAGTCTATGAATCTGTATTTAAAAATGTACAGTGTACTGTTCTTCTGGAATCCCCAAATATTTTGCATATACAAATCAGTTTGGGACTGGCTCATAGACAGGATGGGGAGGTTTAACCAAGAGGACTCAGTCTGGCTCTAGGAAGAGGGGTCAGCAAAGCCAGCTGTAACTGAGACAGCCCATTCCAGGGTCAGCGAGGCCCTGCTCTGGGTCTGGTGTTCCTCAACTTGCGCTGTTCCTCCTCAGCCATTTCAGGGGGAAGCCAAGTCTGCATTCAATTAGACTTGCCAGTTTGGTCAGGGAACCCCAGGAGCCAGCTCCAGGCTCCTTGCTCCAAACTCACTCAGCTTTGCTGAAGGAGCAATAGACTGCCAGAGGAACACAGAAAAAAAAAAAAAAACAACAGATGAGACTCCAGAGCAAAGCCAGCCTTGCTGAACAGAGAGTAGTTGGTTTGTTCTGGCTGTGCCAGAGCAGGGGGGAGCTAACGTCTACCAAGATCTGATAACACCAACCAGGAATGCCCAGGCATTCAAAGTAACTCTCTTCTGACTGTTGTGCACACCCTTCTTGTTTTCCCTTTGCTGGGCAAGCACTGACACTAGAGCACTCCCCAGATGCCTGCACGCTTTGGTAACAGGTTCCAGAACTCCCTGTCAGTTAACATCCTTATCTATGTGCAACACTGGTAGCAGAAAGTGGAAAAATCCAGCACACTCCAACTCTACAACTCACATGGGTGGGGGGTTTGACTAGAAACTGGAGTTAATTTCTAGTTCATTTCTTCTACACAGGGAGCACAAGGCGCCACTAGAGCCCGAAGGTGAACACCAGCCTGGTGCTCAGCTGCAGCCAGTGAGGACGCAGCAGCTCTGGCACAGGGAGCAATACATACCCAAAGAGGTAACAAAGTGTTCGTGCGCGTTGAGGGTTTTCATGCATCGCTTGTTCTTGAAGTCCCAGACACGGAGAGTCTTGTCATCAGCACAGCTCAAAATAAACTTTCCCCCAGAATGGAACAGGACGCCACGTACCCAGTTATCATGGCCCACCTTGTGCACAAGGAGAGATCAGTGAGCAGGTGCAGGCTGTGAGCTGAGCATCCCACACCTCACACTATGGCACACTGAGGGACCCCTGCCGGCCCCGCAAGGACACCACTGAGCTCCTGAAACCTGTCAGAACTCACAGCTTATCTCCAGTTTCTATTATTACTCCTCTATCAGTTCTCCCAACAATGCAAGTTCCTGTCCTTGAAGGCAAACAAACAGCAGTCCTCATGTGATCTGCACCAATTCTGCTCTCCTCCCCCAGCACCACCACCCAGTCCAGCCAGAATCTGAGCTGGCAACAACAGCCTATGGCCCTCGGGAAGTTCCACATGTGGGAACAACGTGACATTTCACAGAAGACAAAATTCAGATCATTACCAGCATTTCTGCAAACAAACCAGGCTACTCATCACAGAACCTACATCACAGTGCTGCATTCACTCTATGGTTTTGGAGATTATCAGTATTTCTTAGCAACAACAAGATCTAAACTATAGAAGCCATTAAAACTGTATTCCCAGCATTTGTATTATTATAACTCTGGCTTCTCTTGAAAATATGACATGTGAGATAATACATTTCGTTAAAACTAGTTGTACATATGCAGTTATGACTGCCACAAAAACACCAGTGGACTTACAAGTGTCATAAGGCACATGCCAGTGCTAATGTCCCACATCTTAATGGTCTTGTCTCTGGATCCAGACAGCAGAAAAGGCCCAGGCTTGCCACTCTTCTTAGTCTACAGAAAATGATGGTTTAAGTTATGCTATACATAGGATGAAAGTGGGAAGGGGAGTAATGAAGAAGATCTCTTCCCAGTGATATTGCTTAGTACTAAAATCAGATCATACAACGGTTTACAGCGAGTAAACCCACCCTGACAAAGCTGGGTCACAGGCATTGGTACTAAAGCTAGGAGAATTAAACCATCTGTTAAGAAAAATGGTTGTTTGTCCCGTTGATTCCACAAGCAGGAATTCAAAGTAACAGTTTGAAAGACATCCTCTGTTAACAGTAGACACAGCTCAAGTGCCACATCTCAGGACAAATGAGGATGCAGCTCACGCACCTTTGTGTTCACATTCTTCATAAAATGCAATTAAAGCAGGGTCAGGAATTTCTGAAAGCTTCCTACTCTGAAGTGATTTGTGTGTGTCCATGCATGGTGTGACCATCAGCTGAGCTCTCACCTGCCCCAGGGGTGCAGGGAAGGCGCTCCCGTGCAGGCAGTGCCCGATCCCACCAGCAGGGGGCAGGGGAGGCACCACTGCAGAGCCCACGCGGCCACAGGAAGGGACACACGGACTCTAGTTTTAATTACTTATAACTAAAAGATCATAAGGATCTTTTAGAGATTCAAGTAAAATTTGACTGAAATAACCTGTAAAAGCCGTCACTAGACAAGTCCCTGTGTTCAGTGTGGCTACTTTTCCCCATGGGTGTCCATGCACTTTGAAGGCAGAGGGCAAAACAGCAATGCCAGGTAGAGGATTTGACTAGAAACTGGAGTTAATTTCTAGCTCCTTTCTTCTACACTTTAACATTCTTAGAACGAAATTTCTTGTGGCTTTAGCAACTTTCTTGAGGCTCACTAGAAGAGGTATCTGTGATCACACAAACTGGGATTCATTTTAGTTAAGGAATACTTTCTCCCATCAGTAGCTGTACAGTAAAACACAGCAGTAGGTGCTTGACTCCAGCACAGTGCACACTGCACCCAAGGCAGCTTCATTCTGCATTCCTGACTGGCTCCTTCCCCTCGCTACCTCCAATTGCTAAGTATCCTTAAAATCTTCACATTCTGCTAGACAAGGTGCTTTACTCATTTCTCTGCTGCAATCCAAGACAGTGCTCCAACTCTCAGTCTCCCTGGAAAGAGAATCTCCCCAAAGTGCACTTTCACTAGCGCAAAGGTACTGATAAACACAAAAGCTGGACCCTGGGAAGCCAAGATGGGGCTCAGCTGCACACCAGGATACTCAGATGGAAATACTCATACACCTGCTGTACCTGCCAGGCCCTTTGAGCCCAAAGCTCAGGGGCTGCCAGTGCCACACAGAGCACGAACAAAGACCTCCCTGTGTGTGCTTGTGTAACAGCCCGAGAACGTTACCTCTGATCCTGTAGCTTCTGATATGGTGGAGTAGGAGCTCTCGGGAGCCCAGGAAATGCACTCTACCACATGCTCGTGCTCTCGGAGCTCAGCTTTGCACTCCTTTGTTGCTACCACCCACACGCGCACCGTCTGGTCGTTGGAACAGCTGGCAATCAAGGTGCCGTCCTGGTTGGGCCGCACCATGCGCACCCATTCTCTGTGCCCCGTGAAAGTCTTCACGCAGTAACTGTGCAAAGAAAACAGCCCCGCTCAGCCACCATTGCAACACCCCACTGCACACGCCTTGGAAATCTGAGCACACTTAACCTACTCTTAGTGGTTCAGATAAAATATTTTAGCGCACACATGTTCATCCTGGCGGCTGATGGACCACGCCTTACACAGCTCGTCGAGGGGACGCTGACGTGAGAAAGCAGTGACAGCTAAGAGCCAGCAAAAACTTGTTAAGGCAAAAAGCAGGAAACTTGGGGGAAAATGAAGTTGACATGACTACTTGCATTAAACAATTTAACAAGTAGAGATTTATAGGTCATTAAGGTGTTAGAGAGACAACTGATAAATGAAACAAGCAAGACGAGAAAAAAAATCAGGAGACACCTTGATCTGCGTCAGGAAAGGTAGCAGATACTCCCTTTAAACTCATGGCTAGCCAGTGAATTTATTTTTGTATTTGGTCATGAGCTAGAGATCTACCCTCATAGCTTCCAGAAAGACAAAACCAGTTTTAATTAGTCAGTATTAACATCTAAACCCCTCTGCCCAATGACTGAGGCAGAATCCTTCAGTGAATTGCTCTAAAGGGCACATCATTTCTCAATTCAAACAGTGCCTGCTGACATTCAGATTCCTGTGTCCCATTTCTACACACAGTGGTTTCTGCTCGCTTTTGTTCTGGTGCTGTTTGCTCACAAGTGCACTTACCCTGTCTGGACTTCCCACATTTTGATAGTTTTATCCCTTGAGGCAGAAACTATATGATCTCCGTTGGGCATGATGGCTACTGAAGAAACATTATGATCATGACCTAAAAACAAAATAAAACCTTTATTAAGTGGCACTGGCAGAGTTTTCACAGAGCACACAGGACCTGCCATTTTTTTATCTTGGTCAAGTAGCTACAGCAGCAGTGTGTGTTTTATGGAATAATCTTTACATGTAAACTTGAGGTTTTATGAAATAATCATCCTTATTTTTAGAACCCACACAGTCCAGACACTGAGCATCCTTAAAGGTGCTTTCTGTTTACTTGCATATATCTATGGGAGTGGCTTAATTTTTTTAAGTCTCAAACTCGCCACTTCTACAAGATGATCCTAAAAACAAGAAAAAAGCTTTTACATTAGACTATAAAAATATTTCCTGTCAATATTAGAATCTTACAGCTCAGTTGTTGCACTTTCTCATTTCTCCTACGTCTTTCAAAGAGCAAAGGGAACGTTCCCATGAGACCAAACATACACAGCCAAACCCTGCATGGAGCAGCCACATGGGAGCTCCTATGGCACTCCCTTCCTGCAGCCCTGCATCAGGAACACAGAGGGCTGAAGGAAGGAATCTTTCACTGATTTGAAGGCAGTTTTATTGTCTAGCAGGCCATTTAATATTTAAAAATAAACTCCTTCTGTCATTTCAGTATCATTATGAGATGCTTCCCATATCATCATGCATAGTAGATTAGAGATCTATTTCATTCCATAAACAGTGCATGTATCCGCTTTTTACAGAGAACTCAAAACATCAAATTATGTCCCCCCCTTTTCTTTTGGAAAATACTCTGGTCTATAACCCCTTTTCACATCAGCAGTTTTCCTAGATTAAAAAAGAAAAAAATCTCTTCACTTGACAGACTGCTAAATCAATCCCTTTATACCTTACCATGCATAGTTCGGATGCACTCAAAGCCCTGGAAATCCCATAGCTTAATGGTCATATCAGCAGAACAGGAGGCCAAGAGTTTGCCAGTGTGGTCAAAGGAAATATCTTGCACAGAGTCTGTGTGCCCCTTCAGGGTTCGCTCAAAGTCTCCTGTCTCATAATCCCACACCTGACAAGTCAACAGACAATCTGTTAGCAGCAGCCCATTACTCTTTGTATTCTCCAGCCTCACATTTGCACTCTGCTGGCCAGTCTGGCACCTTCTTCAATAATTAACTGATCAAGAGACAGCCCTAAAAAGCTCAACAGTAGAGAAAAATAAATTTCTTTTTATGTGATTTTGTTATCAATTAATTTATCAATTAACTGAATTTATGCATTTTGAGACCTGCTTTTCAGCTAACTTTAAGCATTATAAACCCAAGCAGGAGAACAAGTTTCATTGTATTTTGAAGTCTTAATACCCAATGCCCTTAAAGAAGCGAGATCAATTCAGAAAATATTTGACAGAACAAATCCACTTTGTACAGACTGTTTTTCTCCATCCATTTCTGTGCCAGCTGCCCAACTTCAGCAATACAGCCCACTTTCAACTGGGAAAGGATCATCTTTAACAACCCCCACACTTTTCCCAAGCTTTACTGTGGCTCCAGAATTTACCTGCTTGCTTCTGAACCAATCAGCAAATATTCTGCATACCACAGAGCAATACTCAGAATGCTTTGGGTTAAAGCTGATAATCCAAACCCCTCTGAAGAGTTTGATATACACACATTCAGACATTCACAGATTACAGAATTGGTCAAGTTAAACAAACATTTGCAGTTAATAACTGCAGGACAGCTTGAAGTCTGATTCTCACATCATAATTAAGTCAGTCTCCTATCATCTAACCACAAAGCTTTTAAAACAAAACAGGCTCCTACAGATTTTATTGTGTCTCTCTCAAGCACAAAATTAGACATTTAATTTTAAATTATATTCTCAACAAAAAACAAGGCACCAAAAAGCACTCAACAAAGGATACACCATCCCAACAGATTGCAACTATTGGGAAGGCAATAGTCAAATGGAGCTACACAGCCAGACTTCAAGAATAAGGAAATTCATCCAGAGTATCAGTAAGAGAGGGAAAACAAAGCTGACTGGGGCCCTCTGTAACATCCAGCACACCTGGAGCTGTGACTGTTTCAGCTGACCCTGTCTGTCTGCTGCAGAAACAGAAACAGGCTTAAGGTCTCTAAATCCACACTAGCTTCATTATTTTTAACTCAACCCAAAGGATAGTAAAATACTTTTTAAGACATTAATTGGACCAGCATAAAACTAAAATCTGTAGATTACACAGGGTATCACATTGGAAAGATCTGTCCCACAAGAAGGTGAAGCAAAACCAGGAAGAACGATCCTTCCACCAGTCCAACATGTCCAGTCTGAAGCACTGATGTCCCCTGTTCCACAGCCAGTTGCCTGGAGCACACACATACCTTTATTGTGGCATCCTCTGAAGCAGAGACCATAACACTGAAAACTGGATGGAAAATGACTCGAGTGACAGGACTCCTGTGCCCACTCAACGCATACTTCTCTGGAGGACGAGGAATCCACTCCTTAGGGTCTCGTTTCTGACCAAGAGGTCCACCTGATGTAAATTCTTCCTTAGCTTCATTCAGCTTCGATTCTAATTCCATTACCTAAGTGCATGAATTTTAAAGAGATCTTTCATTTCTGGTTTTATACAAGATCTAATTCACCTTTTTGCATTAGTAATCCAAATAACAACTGACACCTAAATTCACAGTAAAGCAAAGATAGCATGGACCAAAACTGATTACCAACATTCAGTAGCACTGGTTTTAAAAATCAAACCTAAATTTATAATTTATAGTTTATCTTTTAATAATTTATGGTTTATTGTTAATAATTTAATCATTAATTATTTATTCTTTTAAAATTCCAAAATAATTTCACAGGAAAAAAAAAGTTCTACAAAATCCCCTTCACTGACACACTGTACAAATACATCTGAATTACTATTGTGCCAAACTACTGAAGAAGGTTGTGCTAATAAAAAGGAATGCTATTGCTGCAGGAATTCGATGTCCTGTTGGAGCCAGCACACATTAACCAACAGAAACACTGGAGGGCTAATAAACCCTCGCTGTATTAACCTGCACAAGGGATAGGACTTCATTGTCAAAACACTGATTCTAGGGATTTTTTTTCTGTTAATACACTCTTCAGCCACTGAAGCATGACTAAAAAGAGTTTTGTACTCTCCACTTGCAGCAAAATCCCCCACTGGAAGGCAGTGGAGCTAATGGCTCCTTCCCTCTAGGGCTATGGCCAAAGACAACGGGCAGCAGTGATTTTTCCCCCCGTTCTAGCCCAGCCTGACCCTCTGCACACAGCAATTCCATCTCCCTACTCACCAACTGCCTCCAGGCACCTCTTGCCTCTCCAGCTTCAGGACTGCAAACACATGTTCAGTGCTGAATGCTTTCTGTGCTAACTTTTTATATGTGCACATCCTGAAGATCTCTACTTACCTTCTTTTGTAATCTTATAACAGATGTCCATTTTTTTTCCAGAAGTCCAGCATACTTCTTATCTAACTCTTCATTCTGAGAAGAAGCATTTAAAGAAAGAGGAAGAAAAGCAACACAGAAAAACAAACATCAGAGAAACAGAACTGTAACTAAATGCCGTACTTTCTTTCCATTACAAAATTACAGTCTTGTGCTATAATAATCCCAAATGAGATGCAGATAACACAGACATCAGAAAATAGCCATGCCATGGCTTACTCCATGAAAGATAAAAGCTCTAAGGACTGGCTACCTCGGTCAGAGACAGATGTTAATCTACTACCAAAGGGGCACTTGTAAAAGCTGGAGTTATCTGCATGAATAATCCATACAAAAATTAAATCTCTCTTTGTAGAGCTACACATGAATCCTTCCAATTCACTCAAGTAATTTCAGCATTTACCTTTTTTTCCCATTTTAGTATACCCCACTCCAATTCAGATTTTCTTGCATAGAAGTTGTGAAACTTTTAGCAACTGTATTTTCTCTTTCCCCCAAGACCATCTAACCTATTTAGATTGCTTTCCTAAGCTTTGGGAAGAGGAGACTAAATTACGTTGATAGATAAAGCAGATATGGGAATGATATTAGGATTTTCAATTATGATATTTCAATTTGTCATTTCTACTTACTTATTCAATACTAGCAGCAAATTGGAGAAATTAAGTCAAACTTCAAGCATTTTAGAAAAAGAACAATGCAAGATATGTAATAAACAAAAGGCAAGGATATGTCCAGAGGATTTATCCAACACACAGAAGTTTATTACTCAATCCAGTTGTAGCCATATGAAACGCATACCTCCTATGCTAATAGGTGGCAAAGTTAAAAATTATATACCAAATCATCTGTAACAAAGGCAAATCAACAGAATGAAGCTGCAAGAAAAGACTGGTCTGAGTCATTGGCATGTGTACACTCTAAGCAAAGAGAGCTGCTTACCAGATCTGGCCAAACAATCCCAGAATCACAGACTGCTGTGGGTTGGAAGGAACCTTGAATCTTGTTTTGTTCCACCCCCCTGCCATGGAGGAGGACCCCTTCCACTAGACCAGGCTACTCCAAGCCCTATCCAACCTTCACACTGGATGATGAACTTCTATGAACTGTTTCAGCCTGCCCTCCTACTACATGGTTACCCAAGAGGTGTGCAACAGACTCAGGCAATGACTTAACTCCTGACCCAACTCAAATCTCAAAAGCATCTTCCAACATTGGCTCTGTATGATAAAGCAGAGGACAAAAGTAATCTAGTTTTGTCTTCCTGTTTCTTAAAGATTCCCAGTGAAGTCAGTCTCCAAAGTTGCACAGTCTCAGACCATTTCAAATCTGGTTATAAAACCATTTGCTCACCCAATGATTACTTTTCCCTTGTCTGGCAAGGCAATAACCTGTGCGAGTTCATCACATCCAGTTCTGAAACTGTCTGAGCTAACAGGTAGGTAACAGACACACAGGTTTGGAACAGATGCAAATACCATAAAACTGGAAGACTCTAAATGAAAATATAGATGAAGAATCTTGTTTGAACTCACCACATCTAATTCAGCTTCCTTTTTAAAAACCGAATATGCCTCCTCATAGCCATTGGAACGGAGGTAATCTGCTATCGCTCGATTTCTACAAAACAACATTTTAAATACCATTTAAGGAGTCAAAGAAAGATCATCATCACAACATAGCACATTCTGATCAGATCCTTGTCTACATTCCAAAGTAAAATAGCAAAAAATCTCCAGAATTTACTTAAGATAAATGTAGAATTCACAGATTGCAGCTTATATTGCAATGTGCTTACTGCAAATTAAAGAATCCATTTTTTATGTCATCAGTAACTTTGAAATTATATTTTCCTCATTTCCCAATACCAGCAGTTCTATCAAAAATAAAGAGTAGAGAGATCCAAACCACAATACAGTACTTAAAGGGCACGTGAACAGAGCCACTGTAAAATCTATTTGGAAACAAATGTGAATAATTGAAGTCTAATGAAAATGCAACACAAACTTAAGAACAATGACCCCTTACAGTTCATCTCGTTGCCTTTGTGACAGCACCATCGTGGCTGAGATGTCAGGTTAACGTGATCGAGCAGTGGCTTCTCCTCAAGAGCTAGTCTTGGGAACCCAGGATCCACAATTCAGTCTGCCACAGTGGCTTAAATCACAAATATTTCTCCAGATGTGAAACCCAATAGGAAATCCAGAGGCATTCAACACAGAAGATTCAATCCATCTACAAGGAGGAGAAAGAGACATCATTTATTTCCTTAAAACAAGCATTCCTCAGGCAGCTTTCTTAGATTTATCCAAACAGCATCTTTAAAGACTCCAGCTCTACCCCAGCATGGGGCCCTTGCATCTACAGTGCTACACAACTGCAGCACACAAATGACTTCCCACTCCAGTACCACCACCTGAGAAAGTTCCAAAGAACCATGGACTAGGAGACAATACTTGTTTTCTTTTCAGTCATGAGTTAACGTAGTATACCTATAGTTAATATTTCTTCTTGCCCGCATTTGAGGCACGGTAAATTTTTAAATAGGTCTTCAATCTTATCAGAGTGGCACCATTACCACGGTGAGAGCTGCCCCAGGCCCATTACTGCAGCCGGGCTCAGGCAGTGGCGTGATCACACCACCTCTGGCAATGCCAGCAATTCGGGATACAGCTGAAATCTGACACGCTTGAGATAGTGCAAGTCAGTGGAGTTGTGCCTTTCCAAAACACACACTCGTTAGTATCCTTTGATTCAGAAACATGAACTGCAGCATTCTCAGTGCACAACCTGCTTCAACTGGGCAGCTTTAACCTCTGTCACAGCGACATCACCAAACCCCTGTTGGCAGTGCTGCCTTTGCTTTCTGCACTGCAGGAACCTTGTGAGCACCATGACCATGGGAAGTGCTGAAATGGCACTTCTTGCACACCTGGCAGGTTCTCTACAGAACTCATCAGTCACTCAAGCTGTTCAGCAAGTCTGACCAACCAACCAGTTTTCAGCACCAAGATAAACTGAGGCAACACACAGAGGCTCAGAGACAGCATGTGGGTTTGTAAACTTTCTGACGACTGCTTGAGGATGTGCATGCTCCCACTCCCTCACCTCTGTCCCTCCCTCGACACACAGGTACACTGAGTTCAGTATCACAGCTCAATAACAATTTTAGTAACAAGCCTCTTTTAAACAACAGCCTGCTAGGAAAAAAAGGAAAGAAAATACTAAGCTTGTATCATTAATGGCTACTTATTCATCACAGGGGATCAGAGGCTTCTTTCTAAACCTATCTAGGCCCTGTTGTCTGCTTCAAAATGAGCTTAAGCTTCAAGTTGCTTGCATTCCACCCTGTTGGTGGATCTTCCACGTCAAATGGTGCACAGCGTAATACTGCCCTGCAAGTCAGTTAGGACAGGAACACTCTGAACAGGCAATGCCTCATTTAATTACTCTAACCTCTTCCCAATAGCTATTTCAGAAACATTTTGGCTGAAAACTAACAGCATGGGCTGCATCCTTTCAGAGAACAGAAGCAAACATTTCACTTACACTTGTCCCACACCTAATTCATGTCAGGTAAAGTGACAACTGAGTTTCAAGAGCTGTCCTGCGCTCAGCACACAGTCAGAGTAGCACATGCAAATGACTGGAAATGCAGTTAGTACCAAAAGCACGGTCCTGCAGCGCTGAGAGGCGCCCTGCAGAGGGCGCGCCGGGGCGCTCGCCGTGCTGAACCAGGCTCGGGCACGAGCGCGGCACAGGAGGAGATCGGGCACTGGCGACACAGGCAGCACTGCTGGAAGCACCCGACAGAACAGACATAGACGTCCAAAACCTGCCTCTACAACTGCCAGGGTAAAAGCCTGAAGATGGGGTTTGTATTATGAACAGCCACTACACAGTGAATGCCTAGCAAATCCAGTGCCAGTGTACTGACTCCAGTAAAAATCCCAGTATCTCATCAATTTTGTTGTGGCATCTGGGAGATTCAATTACAGCACTTGTCTAAAAATAACAGAAACCGTGTTTGTAAGGCCATCCTTCACATGTCACCTATTTAGAAATGCATTTCCCCTGTCAAATGTAAAGTAATCCCAAACTTCTCCCATATCTCATATCCACTTCCCAACACCTGGGATGCTCCACAATCTAACTCTGAATTGTTAGTGAGAAACAGATCCTAGTACTAGATGAATTCCAACAGCTACAGGGCAAAGCAGCAACTCCTGCTATTAGCAAATTACAGCTGAGCCAAAGCCACCAACCAACTGATCTACAGTATTTCACTCCTCCAGAAAGGGTCTGTTCCAAGCACCCTGCTCAGCATTCCTGACTTTTTAATTACAAAGCCACCTGAATAGAAGGCAAAGTATTTTTAGGGCTGCCTCCTTCATAGACAAATCCAGAACAAACAAAACAAAACCAAATGAAGTCCACTACAAACAAACAAAGAAAAAACCCCACAGAAATAACCCACTCAAGCAAAAATATCCAAACCCAAAAAGCCCCAAAGGACCACCATTAATTACACACCTGTGCCACTAGGTGCACTACCTTTTTTTTAGCTGGAGCAGACTTTGTGACATACAGGCTTCAGTGAAGCATGACTAACCAGTCCTCCTCCATCACCTGTCAGTCACCACTGTGTTACCTGCAAACAGCTCAGCCATGAGAGGCAGCCGGGGCTCTGGGAGAACCTTGGGGAACAAAAACAACCCACAAAGAAACACCACAGGTTCATTACATCTTGCCTGAAACCGGTCACTTTGTATCAGCATGTCACTGTGACTAAGGCAGTGTCAAGACAGAGTTATCTTCTTGTGAAAGAAAAGGTGTCTTTGCATGAGAATTTTACTTTGTTCTCTATTAAATACAGGAAAAAGCACAGTGAGCTTAGCCACCCATGGAGCAATGGCTACTAATTAAGTGTGAACCAGGATGTCCCTTTTATTAATACCAATTTACACTCCCCCAAGTTGTAGTTTCTAACTTAAAACCTGTCTGATTTCCTATCAACAGTCTGCATATACAAAAGCATCAAGTGGCAAACCTCTGCGTAAGGACAGTAACAGAGGGCTACAGGTGTTCCCAGCAAGATCAGGTGTCTTTGTAAGCCTTTTAAAATTTGGAGCTGGCAGAAGACCTGTCACTGGCACAGGTAGGGTACGTGCAAAGGTCCCCTCTCACTCCCGGCAGCACAGATGCGCACGGTTTCCTAGAAGAACACAAAGCACTCCTCACTGAGGACACGCTCGGTGCCTCTGCGCTGGGAGCACACGCCCCTGTGCAAGCGGCTGCGAGCGGGGCACCCAGCCAGCCCCAGGCCACGCTGGCACCGGGCACACCGGCCGGGCACACACAGGGACACCTCTTCCCGCAGCTGACTAAGGATTCAACACACGGCTGCTGCTTCCTGGCTTCAAACGCTGGGCTCTTCCACTGATGGGTATCAGTGTGGTTCAAGTGCTTCCTAGATTACTGGAAAACTTAACAATAACTTAACAGGAGACCTGTAAATGATTCATAAATGCACCAACAGCAAAATAGAACAAGTTCTGCTCCCTTTGTTAGCTGAGACAGCTCTACAGGAGGTATCCAAGAGCAATAGCTACGGGCTCAGTCACAGCAAAGAGGCAGGGAAAAAATAATCACTTTCAGGCAAGAGATTGCCCCCAGTTCATGGTATGTCATGTCCATAAACTATATACCTTGGCTTGTAGGTATTTCTATGGCTGTGTTCATACTTGCTTCAGGAGACAAATATTTTCCATAATAAAACTGAGAAGCAAATTATGGAATCAAATTAGTTCATCAGGATTTTAGTCTCAACCTGCCAAAGATACTTGTTCATTTACCAGAACTAGCATCAAGCAAGAGCAAAGTTACTGGAATTAAAATTCCTAAGAGTGCCAAATCTGCACACACAAAAAAATGAATCAAATCCAGTTTGCAAATTTCTTCAGAGTTCATTATGATTTTGTTTAGCAGAGTATACTGGATGCTAAACAGCACTAAACTTTGGGTTATATATCTAAGCCCTTCCAAATCCACATTTTCATAAATGCATCCTGAGGTACCAAACTCCACCATAACAACAAATTTCAGCATCTTCTGCAGGATTTTGTCAGTAAACTCAGTTCAAGGTACTCCACTGTCTTTCTTTGCTCATATCAGGTGCATAAAATCCACTTTCAAGGACCAACATCATAAACAAACCCCTAAAATGGCTCAAGTGACTAACAGTGCCCATTTCTGCTGTTGAGAAAAAGTCAGTAGAAGTCACTCCCAGCTGAGCTGTGATCCATCTCACCCATAGTGAGACCCACGCTCCCCTCTCCCCAGCCAACCCAGCTGTGCCAGTGCCTCTGTCACTGGCAGCACTCTGCCAGTGAGGTGTAAGAAAACCAACACAAGAACCATGCAGTGACATACAGAGAGCACCAAGCCCCTTCAAGTTCATGGTTCCCCACAGGCATGTGCAGGTTCTAACCAGAGTTTTAAGGTCACCTCAATAAAGCTGCAGAGTAATGTGAAGATGTATTACATTACAAGGCCTTAATAACCATCAAAAGTTCCATTTCCCAGGCTTCTCATGGCCTCAGTTACTCAGATTACTTAAACCAGGGCTCCCTTCACCAAGAGAATCCTAATCAGCACCACAATGTCTTGTCTCACCAAGAACTCCTGGCTCAGAATCTTCATCATTCTGGCAATTCCAGTCCTTAGACTTACAGAAACATTTGCTTACCAGCTACTACAAAAAGTCATCACTCAGCCTTATTATGTTCTTAAGCACTTTTCCTGTATCTCATAATTCTTACAGGCACATTCATCCCTCACATATTTTCTGATTTGTCTCTTACATTTTGAATTTTTAAGAGTTAAACCAAGAAAATCAGCTTCATTCCTTGGTTCATGGCACTGGCAGCAGCAGTGAACTGTTTCATACAGTGGCACCACGATCCCAGGTGCACTCTGCAGCTGCTGTCCAGCAACTTCATCTGTTAGTGCATATCCCAAATACATGTCCATGGCTCCTCCAGGAACTTAACAGCAAATTAATTCAATTTCTTCAGTTTTTATGACCGTTGCTTAGGCTCCATAAACAGTCTTCCCCACAAAAACAAAAGCTACGTACACTAAACATGTAACTGTAGCTCATTATATTAAAAATTAGGAGATACATGGCATCAATTACAAAGCTAAAGCATCAGCAGATACAGAACAGACCAGCAGAGTGCAGCTCTGAAAGCTGTGCTTTAGGAATTGTAAATTTTTACCTTTTTTTGCAGAATCCTAATACTTTAATTAACACAGCTACAAGACCATTTTTTCCGTAAGTATTATTATGACAACATTTTTAATAATATTCTAGAAGAACGTTTATTGAAGGAAACAAAATCTGACATCATATTCTCAGATTGCCAGATCAGGCACACCTAATACAAAGCATTTGAGTGTTAAAAAGGCACATGAGGCATCACCCACATCAGGAACACAAAACTGGGCTCACACTAATCAATTAGGAGTTTTCCATAACTCACATTTAGGTTCAAATTTAAATTTTAATTTATCATTCAAAATGTCAATAACCCATATAAAATTTAAAACGTTTTGGAGTGTCCAGCTACATACTACCAACTTTCAAGTGGTTTCTCTAACACATTCTATCATTCTTAAAAGGTTTTTTTACCTCAAAGAAAACTCCTGAAGTTTACTTCTGAGTTGTTAATACACCCAAAATCCTGTTTCAATTAGCTCCCTCTCTTCAGCTGATTTTACAATCCCAGTGAAAGGCCAGTCACTTATGAAAACCAAAGGCCACCAAAAAGAGTAACTGAATTTATATAATCAGAATTAAATTCCAGAATTCTTTAAAGCTGAAAGGATCCATTTGTGCTTTAATAAAGGAGAAACTCTTGTTGCATTGTCTCTTGCTACATGGCTGGCACAGGAGGTCCTTGCAAGGTTCTTCTACAGTGTATCCTGTTTCGTAACATTAACAAGAGGACTTAAAGTGGTTATTTGAGAGTATTCCCTGGCAATTAGAGCTACAGTCCTTACGGAACAACTAGACTGCATGAATTGTTCTCTTACACCTCTGGATTCTGTTGCTAAATTCTACCAAGTATACAAGAACACTTCCTTTTAATTTAAACTAATTTTGAATGGGTCTGATTTTGTTTTAAAGCCCATAAGCAAAAAGCTGTTTTATCAAACTCAAGCCACAGAATAGAACAACTCCTTCCACAAATGCACTCAAACCTAGATTCCACAGAAGTGAAGTAATAGCAATGTTTCCTGGGCATAACTATTAGGACCTGAAAAGGGTTCCTAGATATGTCTCTATCTGTTGATAGGAAAGAAAAACAGTAACAAGTAAAATAACCCAGTTCCTCTCCTGCCTCCATCTTGCCCCTCGTTACTGCAGGAACGCTCACCCACAGTAGAATCACCCAGGCACAGCCACGCAGCTGCTCCTAGTGCAGCAAAGAGACATTATCCTAGAAAACGTTGGAATCCATCACCTGCTAAGCCGGCAGGGATGAGTCGGAGAATACGAGAAAGCTACTCATTTATGAGCTGGGTTAATCTTTTTTCCACTTTTCAGCCTACATCAGTAAAGCTGGCTGAGGGATTATGACAAAGTGAGCTCCAACAACTATCTGATTTGGGAAAAACAAAACAAGGAGCAAATCTGATCTGAATTACAACTCTGAGCCTTATTTTTAATTCATATGTTTAATAAGCCTGTTATTCTGCAATTAAGGGAAGTCTCAAAATGCCCGTAGGTCAACACTCAGCTTGATATATCAATGTAGTATCCAGAGAGTAAAGCATTCTGTGCAGTGTTTGTAATAATTCACAAAAACCATTTTCCGTTTCGGTTCAGTTACAGGTTTATCAAAGGCAATACATTTTTAACATGAAAAAAGAGAAAAATGTTATGCCTGTTTTCTTCCCCATTTCACCTACTTTCACAGCTTTTGCTAAAAACCTGATACAGTAGTTTAGTTCTGAAAATAATTCAACACCAAATCCATGGGGAACTAGAAAGCAATCTGTAGCAGATCAGATATAGTGCCTATGTTCCAAAGACTTGGAATGCAGGCTGCAATTACATCTGAAAAATAAAGCTAAGGAATGTCACCAAGATGCTACAAACCAGGAGCAAGTTGGCTGCTGCACACAGCATGCTGCCTAAAGAAACGCCCGTGCATTTTGAAATCAACTCCTATGCCCGTCTGCTTTCCCATATTATTTCAAGCTAAGTTTTAACACATCACTGGCAGCCACTACCCACCTTTAGGACTGTAAAACAACAAAACACATTTTTGGCCTCGTTACCTTCCCAGGCACCAACGCCAAATGACTTTGAGGAATCTGGACCAAATTTGCTTGGAAATTTTTAATTTTTTTTTAAAGAAGACTTTAAATTAATTCAATCTTGACATTTTTTCTTCATGTATCACTTCAGTTTTGCAATTCTGATAGAAGCATGATACAAATAATTCTCAAGAGAAACATCTTGAGCACTGTCACATCATCTCATTTTAGAGCCTTTAGAACTTCCTCCAGGTCAGAGCTGCAGCCTGAGGTCTGTGTGTAGGCTTTGGAGGAAAACAAGGGAAAGCATCCTTCTTCTAACCTGCCTGTTCAATTCTGTGTGAAAATGCAGAGAAATTTAGCTACCAATAACAGGAAAAATGCAGGCTGCAGTAGAAAACAAAGCTTTAACATGAGTGAGAAGGTTTTTGACATGGCACTCTCCACAGTGCTGCTCAGTGTGTTGTGACAGTGGTAGGACAGCAAGCAGGGGTAGTGTTACGGGGCTGCTGCTCAACACTTGCTCAGAGCAAAGCACATCAGGGTCAGCTGGATGACTTCAGCAGGGTATTCTTCAGTACCGTTACTGCTACATCAAACAACACACACACATTTTGGAATAGCAATTCTAGACCACCAGGAGAAGTGTGCTGCACTCAGATGTGTCTGGCAGCAGGCATGCACTGGAGTTGAACTTTGTTGTTCTCAGTTCTTCCTCCCATATTTCTCTGGCTTGAAAAATTAAGTAAGAGATTTATAACTGTAAAGGAGGTCACAGGACTATATCCAAATTTAAATAATTCAATCATTAAACTGCCTTTTATACTGGAAATGTGATATTAACAAAAATGATTGCGAATTGATTACATTTATACAGAAAAATATCAAGAAGGAAACTTAAAGAACACCTATGTTAATACTTTAGAAACAGAAGAAAGTGTGAACCACAAAGAAATCCAAAAAAGAATTTAGACAGAACTTCCACTCTTCAATCATGAGAACACTGATGGTCCTTTAGCCACTTTCAAAGCTCATTGACCAAAAATGGCTTCACTTGCAGAGGGGGGGGGGGG
>VZRX01001205.1:62564-100244 GCA_013398075.1 Notiomystis cincta
ATCTTGGGCGGCCGAGGCGCGGGGTGCATGTCCCGGCGTGCCGCGCGCGCCTCCCGGCGTGCACTGCGCGCCCGCCCGCCTGAGGGGGCGGCCCGGGGACCCCGGGAGTACCGGCGGTACCGGCTGCTTAGCGGCGGCACCGCGGCAGTACCGGGCACATGCCACGGGGATCAGGCACGCCGGGAAACACCGGGCACAGCAGCAGTGGCGCCGGGCACTCCGGTTGTCGCCGAGCGCCGGGAAGACGAGGCACAGCGGGTACTCCCTCATCGACCGCGGCCTCTCGTAGGCGCTGGGCGTTGCGGTGCCTGCCGAGTGTCCCTTCCTAGGAATGCCCTCCCGCGACGGCTCTCTTTTAGTGAGTGACCTTGTCTCGCAGATCTGGAGTCACCTGAGTTGGGAGAAGCATTCAGATGTGTTGTGTCCGTCACCTCCGTGTGACGGGGGCTCTGGGAGCTTCCCTGTGCGCCTCCCAGTTCGCCTTCACAGGGTCAGTGTAGAAACAGTCGCACTTTACACTGGGAACTCAATGTTCTACAGTCCACAGACCCCGTTTAATTGACATCTCCTTTGTTTAGTATCTCAGAATGGTAGTTCCTGCTGGTAAACTGAGACACGGACCACTGCTGCTTTGGCCTATGCACTCTCACGAGGTGGCACGGGAGTCTTGGCCCCGCCTGTCGCAGCTCCTGTTGGACCGACACGGCCGGAGCTCTGTCCCCTGAGCTGTCCCCTCAGTGTGTCGTTGTGAATCGCTGCGTTCCCCGGCGGCCGCAGTGTCAGGGGCAGCCGCTCTGCCCAAGCCAGCACGGGGAGCGCTGCAGCCGCGCTGGCAGCGGCCCCAGGCAGGGAACCTGCGGCTGGCAGGGAGCCCCAGAGCCCTGCGGCCCCGGGACAGTGACCCTGCGCAGCCCCTGCGGCCTGGCAGCGCTGCCGCCACAGTGCAGCTGCCTGGAGTGCTGAGCCAAGGGAAGAGGTGATTCCATGTGGAAAATTACCTAGGTAGCGACAACGGCAAGAAACGTCAAGGGACAGTGAAAAATTCATAATCAAAAGCTGCAGAGTCTTACCTGTTACTCCTGCGAGTAGCAGTGAAGATTACTAATGCAACAGTGCTCGGCCTTGGGCCCTCGCTTGCTCTTGTTTCTTTTATACAGCAACAGGCAAGACAGGGCTGTGCAAACCCCGGACACCACAGGCACTCATCAGGGTTCCATAGACAACATAAGAAACATGGGGGACTGAAATTTAGGGGAATATTTTCAAATGGCTGCCCAAATTACCTCGGCTTTACTTCCATCCGCTTGCAAGCAGGCAAAACTGCTTTGACAGCCTCAAAATTCTAATATTTCAAGTATTTTGGGGTGCATATTCAAGTGGTAATTAGCATCTACCCAAAAAATTAAATCTGGTTCACAGGGATTAATGAATTTTGGAGAGATTTTTAGGACACTGGTATTTTATTCTCCTTTTACCGCTGGCCTTCCTTGTAATATCATTGCTTGATAGTAGAATAGAAAAGAAGTCCCAGCTGCCAGCATGGCTGAACCGTGAGGAGTCTCAGAGCCCATTTTTCTCGATCATTTTCTTGACTGTCACCATGTACCTCGATAATAGCAAACACAGACCCTGTGCCTCAGTGGGGACAGGCAGATCCAAATTGCACAGCTCCTTCTGATCTCAGCTTCAGGTTTTTTCTTCAGGATGTTCCTGAAGGCAGTGTTTGCAGCTTGCACAGCTCTGCTGCACTGTGAGCCAGGCTTCTTCAGGGAGGCTTTTGCCATCTGGGGTGGCACAAGCAGCAGTAGCTACTAGAGCCGAGATTGTGATTCCAAACGTTCCATCAAGCCTTGCCACACACTTCCTGCTGCACACGGAAAGGGGATTCATTGATAATTCATATGTTGCCTCTGAATGAAAGTTGTCATTAATATTCTACGCGTGTGCGTATTTGTGTAGCGCAGCACCTGCAGTGACTGTGCCACTGCAGCCGGCTCCTGTACACATTTCACGTCCGTCGCGGTGCCTGACCTACAAAAGATGTGAGCCACTGAGCTCTGGAAGAGAAAGAGTTGCATGAAAATGCCTCCACACATTTGAACTGAAAGATCAGTGCAGTTTTAGGTCGGGACTGAATTCCAGTGACACAAATACTGTCATTACAAGGTGCCTAAGCACATACCAAAGGAAATTAACTTCTAGCTGTGTCTTGCAATTCAATTTAATGAGTCAATGGGCATGTCTACCTGTGTCATTAACCCTGTCACTGGGATAAATCACAAGATTTTTTCTTCTTTTTATTCACTAGTGAATAGTGAATTCTCTGTGGCTCAAACAAGACTCTAGAACTGCAAATTTTCCACTTTGTTGTTTTTATACATGCAAAAGTTTTAGAAATCCCACTCCCAGTACTGTGGCTTCTTCTCTACATCATAAACATAAGGAAGAGGGCAATCTGTGTGTCCTGCACTACGTGACATTCTCAATAGTGCTAAAAAGAAGATAAATCCTGTCTCTGAGGTATCTCTGTTGGGAACCTTGGCCCGTGTAAAGTCTTCCCTTGTTGCAGTAAAGTTTTTCACTGAAGTAAGCTCTTTTTCTGATTTAGTATGAAGGAAATGAAAATTAAATTTTCAGCAAGTGTTCCTGTTTTACTGCTAAAAGTGGCCATGCCTGTTTTTATTCCATTCTGTGTTTCACCTGGACTGCTGATCACATAGGGCTTATAAAGAGTTAATGCTACTGTTGATGGTGACGTGTTTCTGTATCTCAATTCAATAGTGTTTGATACTCCAGTACTATTCTGATGATACTGCTTTCACATGGCTCCTTCTTTGAACTCACATGTTCAGTGACTGCTTTTCCTAGAGCCAAAGGATGAAAGTCCAGGTACAAATAGCATTTCAGCCACCTATCAGTTCTGTTTCCTCTGGTGTCCCCTGACAGGCCCTTATCCAAACCTGATTGCTCATCCTGGAGGTGCAGCATTCCCTGCCAGCTGTGGGCCTGGCTCCCTTGGTAATCCCAGGTTATCTGCTGGTTCCTCTGTGTTTTTGTGAGGTTGTAATTGGTGTCTGCTTGGCCTCACATTCACCACTTCTATCTCCATACAGTGAGTGGGATATTAAAGATACCCTTTTCCTGTGAGACTGTGAAAGCAAGTGTTGTCTATAATAACCTTGTTAAAGTTTTTAACATAGGATTATTAATTGCAGGTATTTATTGTCAAACAAGATGTTTTCTGTTCCCAGAATTTAAAAATTTATGAGAATTATATTATTCAAGGATAAATATGCTTACTTAAAAACTTTTATTCAATAGTTTCAGCAAAGAATTTCTTATATCTTCAAAATGTTTTTCTGGGTTACAGTGAAGGCCAGTAACATGCCCCTTCCAGTTAAAAGGATGGTAAAGTAGTGCAGAGATAATAAAGGATCCACCTTTTAACCTAATTGGGGCATGCACTTTTGCCTGCAGAAGCTGCACAAAGTTCTCATGCTAATGCTGCAGCTGAACATGCAGATTAGGTCATCATAGGCTCCTGTAGCTAAGCGGGATAATTTGTGCTCAAGTACCTGATTTGTGTAGAAAACTCCTGCAAAGGTCTGTGCAGGTGTTTGGGCTCTCCCAGGTGTGCTGCACGCGTTCAGCAGGGCGATGGGCTCCAGCACAAGCCTTGTGGTACCTCAGCATCCCTTGTCCACTCACACTTGTAACCTGTGGGAGGCTAAAGTCAGGTGAAGCAAAAGGAACTGCCATTGTCAGACACAGGCAGTGACGTCAGGTTGCTTCCCAGATTTGTGTCAAAGTAATATAAGCAGATATAACCTAAAAGCTGGGGAAAGTAGGCCAAAACAAACGAGCATGAGGCAGAAGAAATGCAAGAGGGGAGCACAAACTAACACCTGTGTATTCTTAATCCATAGTTATCCCAGACTTGGATTAAACTGCCTTCTGTAGGGGTTTCTAGGACCCTTTTTGCATCAAGGTGTTTACCCCTTGTCAGAGCATTTCTCCTTCTGTTTCATTTATATTTTGAAAGGCATGAGATAAACTTTTCTGCCCCATGTGTCACGACACTGTTGCTGAGTCAAAAGTACAGTTAAAAACAAAGTACACGTGTTGCTTCTTTAATTCTTCAAATTCCAGTGCTAATTATAATGATGTGGATGTTTCACTATACTCCTTTTCAGTTGCAATATTAAAGCACTGCCAGCAATGCTAAGGGACACTGCTTGCATTTTACAGAATCATCATCAGGTATAGGGAGTATATGTACGTTTTTATACAATCATCATCAAGGCATTATTTTATTGCACTCAGCCTATGTTAAAAGATGTTCTCATGTTATTCTTTGTGCTTTATAATTTTATTTTTATACATAACACACAGAAATACGGAATTTACTTCTAGTTTGGTCTCCTTTCCTCTGGGTCATTTTAGCCATAGCTCTTGCTTGGTTATTGCAGAGTCACCAGAAGCTCTTTAAATTCTGGTTTTACAGCACAAATCTGTTGTTCAAGATACTGTAAAACAGCAGGGAAGTGTGGCCTCTGCCCCGTGAGTGCTGCAGCATTCCAAACACAACTTCATGGGACAAATTATCTTTCTTTAGTCAACCCATGGATATTAGAGAAAGATGTTATTCATTATGTGATTCCATTCAGATGTGGGAAATGGGAAAAGTCATCCAGGGAGTGCAGTGGGACTGTGCCAAAGGAATGATTGCAGCCACTGGCTGCACTCGTGCCCTTCGTGGCGACACAGCCTCTGTCCGTGCTCTGCAGGTGCGGCGGGGGCGGAGCTGACTCGGGCTGAGCTGCTGCTTCTCCGGAGGGGTGACGGACTCGGCTGCTGAAGTTGTGCACGGGAGATTCACAACTGCAGGCTGAGGTATGCAGGGAGCCTGGTCAGTATCTACTGGGAAGATTATTTTTAATCTTACATGTCTTTTAAACAACAATATAATCCTGAGAAGAAATACTTCCTCTTACAGCAAAATGAATGCTCTAGTGCTAATGCACAATCTGTTTAGCTGACAAAGCTGCACCAGCTTTAATAAACTGACAGGATATCCCTCCATTAAAAACAGCAACATTTCACAACAAATACAGCTATTCAGAAATGTAAATGCCATACCAATGCTTTATTTTTTAACATTTTAAAATATTTGTATTACCAGAAAATGAAAATTCCCTATTAGATTGGAAACTCTTGTTTCTCAACAACATCATGAATATTACTGGTCTAACTAGAAGGCTGAGAATTTGAAATAGATATATACTGAGAGTCCCATCAACTTCTAAAAAGCTAATCCAGGTTTCTTTCCAACAGACAGAGTATTGCAGCTACCCTACAAGGAGCAGGTAGGTGGTTCAAACACTGTGTGATTCACGGCCGTAAGAATGCACCACCACCAACTCGTGCATGGATACTCACACGCCCTGATCAAATTATATGTTTGACACATTCTTAAACTGAACCTTTCTGCAAGCAATTACACACGTTAGTGATGCTGTGATTCAGTGTGGTGCTGGCTGGTGATGAAACACTGCAGGGCTGCTTCTCATGGCACATGGCACCAGGAAACAGGAACCTTAGCTTGCCTTTTTGCCACTGTCTTCCCTCTGGAGAACAGCTATAATGAATATTATTTTAAATGGTTGTGAAGGAGGACAACATGGAGGCATCACCTGTTGCAGTAGGTTTTTTCTAGGAAATGTATTAAAAATCGTAAATGGAAGAAAAAACGTGAGTTTTAAAACTTTTGTCAGACAGCAAAGACACAGACATGGCGTGGGACAGAGCTCACTGTGGCTCCTGGGAGGCTGCAGCCCGGGGAAGGGCAGCTTTGGGAACTGGGAAGGACAGAGGCAGTGAAAGGGTTCCTTCAGTGATACATGAACACCAACACTGCTGCAGTCAATCCCTTCTGGGTGCAACTGTGAGTCCGAAAAGGGAGGGAAGAAGGAATATCTGTCTGTTTTTGGAAAAGTTACAAATTCTTAACACTGATACACTGTGATGTCCTGTGCTTTGTCCTCTTAGGAACTCCTCTTCTTTGGGGCAAATAATTTCATGTCTCTTAAATACTTGTTAAAACATTTCCAAGGCCAGCATTATTCATTCATGTTTATGCTTCATTTATGCTTGTTTATGTATTTGTGCTTCAGTAAATGTCACCATAAAAATAATATTATCAGGTATTGGAAAAAATCTTTTCCCAAACCAGTGGTAAAGCTCTTGGTGACTGTGACTGAATTAATTATCCAAATGGTCTGCAATGTTTATAGAAAACAGTGGATGTGCCTCCATGCTCTGCTGGCTGAAAAGCTCATTCAGACATTTAGTGTACTTCTGTTATTTGTTCTAAGCATCATTTAGTGCCCTCAGTGACCTTATTATGTTATATATATCAACATATATATGAAAAAGGTACATTTTAGGATGTGACATTTTTGGCCAGGTTAAAAAATGCACTTAATTAAAATTGCTTCAGAAAGGATCAATTGTCCCTGGCTCTCCACTGGATTTTCTGTATTCATTTCAAATAGGAAATTCTAAACAAATTTCATTAAACTAATGTATATTACCTAAAAAATTGATAAAAGACTGGATTCTGTGGTTTTAAGAGCTCTCTATGAAAAAAGGAGTAGAACTTTACCTCAAGGTAAGAAATCAGCATCCAACCGTAACATAAGAGTTTTCAGGCAAGACTTCCACTGGTGCCAGTTAGAGCTGCACTGAAAGGAGATTATAGTTATGTAATAGAATGTTTTAGTGAATAGTTTCATAGTTCAATAAATTTTCTATGACTGGGCGAGACATGGTGCAGAGTGGGCTCTGAAGATGATAGGACATGATTTTTACAGTGTTTACCCTTTATTTTACACCACTACTACCTCTGACTTAGCTAGGAGTGATTCCCAACTCTTAACTAGGAACAAGATGTCAGACTTGAATTATAAAAATTACAGTTGTGAGATTCAGTTTGTTCTTATTTTAATCCATAGTGATATTCTTGGTTAGAAATGGTGTTACTAAATAACAACAGTCCTTATTTGGAATTGAGAAGGATTTCTAATTGAGAATGATTTACTGTTTCTTAAAAACATAGGAACTAACTCCTGTTTGCTTCATTTACAGAGTCCCAGTAGATTTCCATTTGGCCTGGAGAGTTTTCTCTGTCCCCATTTTCAGGCTTCGTTGCATTATCTGTATTCACTGCTTTATCTCCTATGGCATCTTCTTCATTATTAAGCAGGGTCTGAGAAGGAGAGATTGGATTAGAACAATTTTGTCATCTTATGGCACAAGACAATACAAAGTATCTCGTAACATTTTTAACATACTGATAAAGCAGATTTTTTGATATGAACTCTGTCTAACACATCTGATCTGTGCAGTCTTCCAATGTTGTATTTGCAGAGCTACTCTGTAATTTTCAAAAACCTCCCCACCAACCAATTTGCCTGTTTTAAGGACTCGTGGAGGGGGATGTAACACAGCCAGGGATGTTGATCTGTGTGTAAAAACTGAGAACTGCATAAATAAGGAGCTTGAGTTTGCAAAGTTATTTTTTTCTATACCAATATTTCCTAGGATTCTTTTTTCTCAAGACTTAGAATTAATCAGCCTGATGGTACATAACACAGCTGAAAGAAATACCTTTTGTTTTCTTTTAAGTTGCCAATGTAACCACAATTTAAAAAAAAAAAANGCTTTACACTTAAGACAGAGGTGTACTATTAAAAAACAAACAACAAAAACCAAACCAAACAGTGTTGGGGAGGGCAACTGATTGACAACATGCCAGAATAATGGGGTTAGGTAAGGCTGTTAGAAAGCAATTGAATTATGGTAAAACAGTAATAACTACTGTGAGAGTCTGGACTGTAACATTTTCAGCTGTAATACCTTAACAGACCGTTGTGAAAAATTCACCTTTGTGCCACCTGCACATCTGTAGGAACAGGCACGTCCACTGCTGCTGAATGCTGGGGAGGAGCTCGCTTCTGGAGCAGTTGTGTGTGCAGTTCCCATTGATCACAGAGCTTCTGTTGCAGAAGCAAGAAATTAAGCGGAGTTACTGTAGCGAGTTGGCAAAAAGAGTAAGTTAGGAGGAAAAGAAATGTACTCGTTTGGGGAAAATGGTTTCATTTTTGGAGGGCCTGGTGTTCTTGTAGAGATGGCTGCATTCTCCATCTCCTACATTGTCCATCTGCTGATACTCAGGCCATCTCCTACATTGTCCATCTGCTGATATTCAGGAGACCTTCACCTTTTCTTTTCAGCTGAGCAGAGCTGGGCTCTGTGTGCCAGCAGAGCTTTCAGAAGCATTCTTTACATGCAGAGAGATACCTGTAGGCAATTCCAGCAACACAACTTTTATTTTCATTTTCCTGACAGAAAAAGACCAAACACTGAAAACGGTGGTGGTTGCATTTTAATAACCAAGAAATGAAGTAAATTTCAAATAGCTAAGAACAGATTCTCTGGGAAAAATAAAACAATAGCATTTCCACCTTCAACCTGAGAGATCAGCCTTCAGAGTGTGTGACCTGCCAGGTTCTGTGTTCAACATTAGGTACTTTGTACAAACCACCTTTTTTAATTCAGGATGATTTTCCCACAAGGGAATCTTTCCATGCTCCAAGTTAATTATGTTTCTCTCTTTTCGAGTTTCTTTACTACCTAAAATTTTAAGCTAATGTAGTCTATTTTAGGTTTTTAAAAGTGCTCAGTGCTATGATATCTATGTAGTCATTTAAAAAAAGATTATTAAAATCTGAATACAGGGAAGTAGAGGACAGCTAGGGATCATCCTAGTTCTCACAGAACATCGTATCTTTGGGCTGGCTAAAATAGCTCCCCTCAAGTAGTCCTGCTGCACATAATGTGTACATTTTAATGAGGTGAAGTTAATCCCTATGTTCTAGGAACAGACTTTGATAGTACTATCTGTCATTACTTACAATACTGCATGAAGTAGAGTGCACAGAGCTGTTCTGGGCTGCCAGACCTGTTAAAGAAAAACAGTGTTTTACAGGGCACTAAAACTGAGTTGCTTACAGGCTCTAGGTGGGGTCAATGTCAGCAGGGACTGCTGTAACAGAGAGAGGGCACATACTCTTCTAAGATAATGCCAGATGCTGAGGTTTTGCAATAAATCCCTTGCCCCACAACTTCCATCAGCCTTGTCCCCACCTGGAAGTCTTCAAAGCCTGTTAGCAAACAGCAACAAGTGTTCTGCTGACACATAAGATGGGGAAAATAAAACACCAGCAGTGCTAAATGTCACGCTTGAAAATGGCAATCGTACATGTTCAGCAGCCCATTACCCACTGAAGATTAAAAAATAATGTGGGTCCTTGCTGGGGGGATGCATCACGAGTCAGAAGAATGGAATGACTGAGCTCAGAGAGAGCAGAGCCTGCCGAACACATGGGCAGGAGCCTGTGCCAGTGATCTGTTACCTAATAACTTGGTAATTCAAGCTCTGATACAGAGTCAGGGAGCACAAGGGAGCCTCTTGTAGCCTGGCATTTAGAGATCTGAAACTGAAAATCAACTAAAATGACTCAATTTTTTCTTTCTTTAATATTAGCAGTCCAGTGTTTATGTGAGCTCTGAGACATAAGGGGGAGCAAAGTGGAGCTAAATGTGGCTGTAAAGCCAGAATGGAGAAGTGGGGTCAAATAAGCAAGCAGAAACCTTTCTAGTGTCAGCCTTGAGCAGTGAGGGCTCTGTAGTCCAGCAGGGCAGGCCACTGCTCCCAGGAGCAGGTACCAACACTACATGGAAGGTGCTGAAAATGCAGGCAGGTGAGCAGGTGCACTAAGAGACAGATTCATGGCAATGCCTTTTGTTGCCATGTCCCAAGGGAACATTGGGGTGACCTGAGAGACAACTGAAATGGTGACTGCAGAGGGGAGTGATGCTGCTCTGTGGGAAGAGGCTTCTGGAGGGCAGGGAAGTTCCTTCAGTGCCTGGTGGTTGTGTGTTCCTGATTCACCCATAAATTTGTGTGCAGATTGTCAGTAATTTGATTGATTGGTAGGGGCTCACCAGGTAAAGGACAGTAAAGGCTGCTCAGGGGTAGTCAGAGATGATGCTCATGCTGTTAGGGCTCCCTAAAAAGCAGTAAGAGTTTCCTGAAATGTTCTCCAGCATGGATGCAGGAAAATAGTTGTCCAGCTGAAAAAACATTAAAAATAATGTGAAGACAGCAACTTGATTAATTTAACATTCATTCTTGCCTTAATATCTAAAATCCTCTCTTCCACCTTCTATAAGCTTATGGAAAGCCCCTGTTGAATTCACTTGGAGCAGGTCCTTCAAGGTGCAAATGAATCTTTGGTTTAAAGAGGGAAGTAACACCAATGCAGCCCGAGTCCAACCAGTGATCGTATTTCTGTGCAAAGATTTGATTAGCGAAGTACATTCTTTTCAGATCATTCGTAATGGATGTAAAAGCTTGACATGAGCTACTTACTGTATTCCAAGACCAGCTTAAAACCTCTGTGGAACCTCCTTATGGTACATTGGAAATGGAGTAGAAAATGTGAGGACTTCTGGCAAGTCCTTTAAGATCTTGTAGTAAAATTAGTTTTCATAGAACTTGGGCTATTTCACTGAGTGACACAAACAGCACTCTAGATTTGTACTGATTTATTTTTGTGCACTTCATTTTCAATTGCCTTGCTTCTTGTGGAGTAATTTACATATATGCAAAATAAATGTAAAATAAATAAAATTGTGGCCTTTCTCACTACAATTTTGCAAGTGCTAATAATAAAACAGGGTGCAAGGCAAGTAGAGAATCTTGCCTTCAGGCATGAGTCTGATGTCACAGCATTTTTGTCCAGTTCATTGTTTTGATATTACTCTTAATTTATCAGTATTTTTACTAATTAGAAAAATACTCAATGAACTGCATCATTCAAAAAATTGTTGTGCAACTCAACAGCTAATACACCTTTTAATCTGGAGTGTTGAGAATGGTGGTAAGAAGCAAGACAGGATGGAGTGGGGTTGGGAACTTGGAATAATTCAAAGAAATTGGAGAGAAGGCAAGTAGCTAATTTTATTCCCATTTATCAGTTAAGGCAGGATTCTGTGTTTATCCATTGTGGCAGCCAGAGGGAAGGAAAGAGAGGACGGGGTCATGAGTTGGGTGTTTGGCTGTGAGCACGCCAGTTACGATGGGAGAGGTGAACACAGCAAAAGAGAGAAGTTGCTGCTGGTATTCACAGTCAAAGAATGTGTGAGCAGGGCAGTGATGGGCTCGGCAGAGAGTCTGCAGCCCCCATATTAGCCAGGTGGCCAGTTCCCCACTTAGTCTGCCAAATGAGTTGATCAGGAGCTCGGAGCCAGACAGTGCCAGGTGGCCAGATCCATCTCTCGGCATCCAATTAACAGTGACACTCGTTTGGAGCCGGGCGAGAAGGCGGCTCTGCAATGGGGACAGGGACCAGCACCACTCCACCAGGCTGCTCCCTGTGGCAGGTCCAGCTGCTTTCCATTCTCTACAGACCTTGGGCTTCTTGGGACTTGGCTTTGAGTAGTTTTGGTTGGTTGGGTTTGGGGTGATTCTTAAGCAGTAAAGCTGTCTAAATCTTTTGGATGTCTCGGTGTTATTCTTTTCCAGCACTTTCTCCATGGCTCAAAGTGGAGCTGTGTCATACTGTGAGCAGTGAGTCTGTCCACACAAGAAAGGAGCTACCCAGGTCATTTAACTTCCAAACTGCATTGGAGTCCTGATCCAATTTAGGGAATGTTAGCCCGTGTCTGGTACTGGGATCACAGCACAGGTGGAACACACCTGATTATACTTGAATTACTTAGCAAGAAATAATCCTCCACTTAGTTCTCATCAAGAATTTAAGAAATAAGGGCAGTTTTCAAATTCTGCTTTTAACACTGATTCAACATTCAGTAGAGGCAATTGCCCTTTAAAGGTTCTTTCACCTCAGTGGGTTATGCAAGATGCTCTTCATTATGTACACATTATTTGCTGGGTCTACTTTTGCCCCTCTTTACACTGTCACAAATTTTCCATAGGCTTAAATGAAAGTATAAAATTCAAAGTTTATTGTGATTATGTGGGTATACTCATGGATTTTCTGAGAAAGCTTTGAAAGACAATCAGGATTTGGGAGATGGAATGGCCCAGTAAGGTTATTGTTCAAATGATCCTGTTTGTTGGGACAGTTATGGTCCACACTAGTGGCTCTCTGGTGGCGGTGCATGTGGTCTCTTCTCAAGACTTACTGGTCTACCATAGGAGCAAAGCCAAAAATTTTTGAAGTCTTTTTCCATTCCCTAGAAACCAGGTTGAGACATGTAAGTAGAAAAAGTTTGTCAGTTTCATTTGTATGTTGTGAATACATAGAGGTCTTCCATTTGTTGCATCTTGTATAAGTACTAGGGTATTAAAAAAGTAAAGGAAAGGGGATTATTTTAAAATTTATCTCTATTTAAGCTTCTCATAGGCTGACAAAACCATTCCACCTTTAGACTGGCAGTTAGGGCAAGATAAACATTTCAGAATCAGGCAAATGGACTGGCTGAAAGTGAGATAATAGTTTATAGGAATGGAGCTATTTATAGCCTGCAGGATACAGTGGTTCAGCAACAGCCCCATGACTCAGGGTCAGCACGGGGAAGGTGCTCTCAGGGGAGAGGCCTGGCCAACATCTCAGAGCTGTCGCTGCACTTACACACGTGACAAACTGACAGAACAATGACAGGGGGTTGTGATTCTACCTGGGCAGCTACAAATAATGACATTTAAAACTCACTGGCCAGGTATCAGATTGGTCACATCTCACTGATTTGCTATATATGAGTACAAGGATGTGCATATGAGACAATTAGCTCTGTCAAGCAGAGTGTTTAAAAGAGAGGGTGGTTTAAAAGAGATGGAATACAACATACCAGTGCTTGTTTCAAGTTCTTAAGTACTCTATTTGTTAAATCATGTAATACTTCTGTGTGTTAGATTTCACAGTGATGAGAGGAATAGCAGTTTTGATCCATAACTCCTTAAAGCCAATGAAATATCCCAGCAGTTTAGGATGAAGGGGACAGTAACTGATGTACTATGATCCTGAGTTGACTCAGAGTGGCCCTGTGACCTTGTGTTAGCCTCTCTCACCAGTTTCCATGGCAAAATGGAGCTAACAGTGCTCAATTATCCACTTTATCTACTAAATAGGGTTAAGGCTGGGGACGTTATGACCATTTAATTACTCTTTGTAATGAGCTCTGAAGAGAAGTGACTAAGAGCTGGTGGTGGTGGAATAAATCTCACAGCTGCTGGATAAACGGTGTGGGTAGGGTGAGAGGCCCGGGCAGCAGCAGATGCCGATGCTGCCCGTCCCTGCGGGCTCTGCGGTGCCAGCACAGCCGGCAGAGTCCCGCCGGGCCGGGCTCGCACGCAGCCGGCAGAGCGGGGCTGCCGGGCGGGTCCCAGCTCTGCCTGCCGCGGAACGCTGCGGTCTGGCCAGCACCGAGCGTGATGCCGAGCGCCTTGCATCATCCGCCCTCCTCCCCCTGTCTCCGCCACAGCTGCCATAGTCACAATTACGCTGGGAGGAGTGCGTCTGTGGCATTTCTGCCCGTTGGATCCCTCGCAGGCCATCCCACGGAGGTGGAGTTTCTGCCGTGCTTACGTGTCTGTATTTTAAATCAGGCTGCCCTTGTGTAGCTGCCCTGCGGCCAGCGTGCCCCGCTGTGCCCTGCGCACACAGGGCTGCGGAGCGAGGACAGCTTGTGGCTGGCAGAGCGCCCGCAGCCTCCTCGGCGATCCCACCCCAGACCGCCCCGCTCACCCCCGGGGTTCCTCTGCGCCCTCCTCGCTGCTCGGCCCTTCGGCCGCGCACAGGAGGGAGAGAGAGCTTCTCAAGGGAACTTGAGAGAGAAAAGGGACTTGGAGAGAGAATTATTAGACCCAGGTTCTGGTGAGCAGCGGCAGGGCAGGCGCCCAGCAGCGGGCACGGCAGCCCGCGAGTGACCCTGCTCGCCGCCCTCACCCGCACTCAGAGGAGCCCCACGCTGCGCGCCAGCTCTGCCTGTGCCGGGACCTGCTCACACAGCCGCACCAGCAGCCCAAGGATGTTTGTAATCTCTGCCTAGTACACAAGGAACTCGCTGAGCAATTTTAGTCCCTGAAAAGGATTTCTTTTGAAAACAACTTAAAACAAGAAGCTTTTGATTGGTGGCTAGGTTCAGAAATGCTTCATTGTCTTGCTTTGACTTCAAATGTTTGTGAAATATAAAGAAATTATGACTTTGTGCCTCTTTTTTATATTCTAACATGATTGGTTTTAGACTACCTCTATCCTTTTGGACCAGCAGAAGGGTGTTTTCATGTCACTTTCTAAGGGCAGGAACTAATGTTGTCATATTGATGAAGGCAGTGCCGAGTCAGAGAGAAAAGACAGAGAAATTAATGGTCAGCTTTAAGTACTTCAAAACTGAAAGTTCTAGGTAGGGCCTTCCCCAGATAATATTTTCCCATTTTAATTAATTCTTCAATCTCTGTTGACGTTTTTTACCAGCATCATCCAGCTTTACAGTATTTACATTTGGGGTTTTTTTCAGAATGTTGGAGAACAACATGTGAAAGAATGAAATGCAAATGAGTTCAAAGATATTATTACTTTGTCATTAATGTATTATGGGGCTTATTTATCAATGACCTCACATTCTCAGATGCCAGTTGAAAACCTGCTGAAGGGCCAGACAATTGGAATGAGCATCTATAACTGAGCTGTCATCAAGTCAGCTGCCATCTCAGGGATCATGGAATCTTGTTCCTAGATGTCTGTGACACCAGAGTTCTGTGGGGATTTTTACCACAAGAGGATGAGAATCTTCTCCAGGTTAAAAGAACCTCTCTCTCCTGGCCCTCTCTTCTCCAGTGATCCCAAATCATGCTGTGGCAGGCCCTTGGACAGGCAATAGGGAGGATTTTGCAAGACATTAAGGGTAAAACTCTTTGCTTTGATTGCAGGTGGCGTTCACTACAGTGCTGCTAGATTCATGCTAATTTCAGTGTACACTTAATGTTAAGCTCTGTGTATTTCTAATTTCAGCTTTCCTTGCTCCAGTCCCTCTGTTGCCCCCCTTGACACCCACATACCCATTACCTGACGGACATGCCTGGCAGTGTGCTCAGAAAGAGATGAAACACAGAGAGCTCCTGCCAGAGACCATGAACTGTGTTGCCCCAAGGAAACAAAAATTGCCTGTCTGTTTTACACCAATGTGCTGTGTAGATTAGGATATGGCTTTAGGTATTTGAATGCTTTAAGCCTGACTGTAAGATTTTTTTACCCCCACAATAATGAAGTGGAACTAAATGCTCTGTTTTCCAATATGCTGCAAGGCTGATTAAATAGGAGGCTGGGAAAGGGGATGCAGAGTCAACATTTAGCTTTGGGTATTCTTTTGTTTGTTATTTTTGAACAGTAGGTTGGAGCAGATTACAAAGCTTGAAATGAATATAAATAGTTCCCTGATTTAAAAAAAGAAAGAAAAAAGCAGAAGAGTACTTAATTTAAACCTTGCCCTGAGGAGCTGGCAGCTCAAAGCCAACACGTGGACTTGTGTAGTGGTACTGTAAAGAGTGATTCCAAACCAAAAGGAAATTAAACTCATCTAATTGGGTTTGCTTCAGTGTTCTCCCAGCCCAACTGTCCGTGGAGCTGTTACCAACATACTTGTACTGGGAATTAGGACGCTATTATTTGTAACAGCAGTTATTTGTAACAGATCTCCTCCACTGCAGAATGCCTTCTTGGCACCAAATGATTTCTGCAGCGGTCCTGGAATGGCAACGATCCTCGTAATTTTAATAGTTCTTATCATCTGGGAAATACCAATCCATTTTTGGGGTCTTGGATTTACTTATAGCATTAAGGTTAGTTAATAAATATAACAACAATGATATCATTGTTATCTGTAAGGCTTGCATGGGCAGGAAGCTTCACTGCCTCTTCTGAAAGCTGGGTAGACCAAGGAAGAGAGGGCCAGGCAAGGCATTAGGGCAAGTGAGGACTGCAACAGCAGCCTCCTTCCCAGCTCCCACAGTGTGACCTCCAGACAAGCTCTTCCCATTCATCCCAGCACTTGGTTTTCCTGAAGAAATCTGGCAAAGGATCAGGCAATGCATAATGGAAAGGCTGCTGCATGCTGCAAACCCCACAGCGTTTGGCATTCATTTTTGTTGCATTTGGAGATGTGGACTGGGTAATCCAATATGTCTTTTATGTCTTATCTGGTATTGTTTGCAGCAGGCCTGTTTAGTGAGCGTGTCACCTTTAGGCATTAGTGATGAACAACATCTGAAAATGGAACCTTAAGGCTGCTGCTGAAGCAGCACGAGAGCACAGCTCACACTCCCAGCCAGCCCGGGCTCCATGGCCAGCACCAACTGTCCTTAGTGTAAGCCTACAAATATGAACTTAGGGTAAAACACAAGGAAGCAATTTGGAAATATCAATGGAAAATAAAACACCTTTATTTATCCCAATCTTCTTATTTACAGGTCTGTGCAACCATAAATAACAGATCAATGCATTTGCTTACATCATGTTGCACCTGCTAATTAACAGGTACAAAGTATCATTGTCTCTGCCTAGTGTGTTAGGAATTGTAGAGAGGTTTTGGACTCACAAATAAATACAGGGGATTTTATCTATTGAGAGCAGGGCTGAAAGAGGACTTAGCAAAAAAAGGCCCTGTGGATGGTGTTTTTATTGCTGTCCCTTAGTGAATATCATCCAGAAGGATTTCAGCACTATACTTTGCCAACTCTTCTAAGCAGAATACAGAATTATATATAAATATATATACACTTAAATCTACTTTTACAGCACTTTGGGGAAGATGGGGCTAACTCTGACCCAATTTTTCACTGAAGTGATTAGTGGTTCGGTGTGCCTCAAACTGAAATCCATTAAAAGGTGCTGCCGTGTTAAAGCTTCATCTAATGATCAAGTTTCTTTGAGGAGTTCTGCAGTTACCCACTCAAAAATAGACTCACTAACAGTCACTAAGTAATTTTTGAATATTTAGGTCACTTCTCATTTCCTTTCAGCTTTGGAGACAGAACCTGGTACAGGTAGTTAGTGCTCTGAACTCTGTTGTTCCCACTTAAGTGGGAATGTAATGTAACCATGAACTTCAGTAGCCAGGACTTCTAGATCTGTTCAAGTTTAAATGTATGAAAATTTCAGCATTTCACAGTTCCATGTTTCAGGATAGTGTATCACTTGCTTCTATTCAAATTCAGTTCTTTTGGTTAGTTAGAAGTTCTTTTTGACTGAAAAAGCCATGTCAGTGTAAGCCCAAAAAGGTTGAGGGGTTTGGTATAACTTCTCTCCCTTTCTTTTCTGTGATTTCAGCCATACCTGGATTTGGGGATTTGCTGAGCTTCAACAATCCCATTACAACCACAGCAATGCAATTTGTCTGTAGACAAGCTCTTAATGTCATTTACAGTGATTATATCTGTGTTAAAATTACAATATTGGTTCAGAGCAAAGTCATTATTTTAAATAATTATTTTAAATAATTGTAAAACAAATCAGTCATCCTTTTTTGTAAAATTGCTTCAAATTACTTTTCTTCAAGTACTTCTCCTCTTTGAAGGAGGCCTGTTCTTGTTCTCTGTCAGTGACTGTCAGGTGCAGCCAGACGTGGCTCACAGCAGTGTCACGACAACACTGAGCACGTCGGGCTCAGCAGAGGTGGAATCAACTGCTCGGAGCTGCTGCGAGGGGTTTGCTGCATGCTCAGGCTTTCCTGCAGCACAAGGAGCACTCAGCACCGACTTGGATTGTCTATTATCAGTATTGCTATTATTGCTATTATTTTCTGGATCTTCCATGTTCATTTTACGCTCCTTGCCTTCTTCAAGGATGGATTCTCCATTACCTTGTACTTGTTTCCTGATGTTATGCTCGTTCTTGCAGGTTGTGCTCACACCCTGAGTCATTGGCCAGAGCATCTTTTCTAACCCTTTGGAGAAATGGCTCTTCTGGCTTTAACCCTACAACGAAGAACATGAGATTATCTTCACTTTTGGTACTTTGTTACTTGATACTTGAAGATTTTAGGAGAAAAAGAGTAAAAGTTTCCCTTTCTCCTCTCCTTTCTCAAGCGGGTATCATGACAGCTCCTGTTTTGAATGTTTTGTGTCACTGTGACTCTGTACGGTTTAAACAGCGAGAACAGACTTGGGAACGAAGCTCTCAAGGTGTCTGTCTGTGCTTGAGGCAGCTGGCTCCGGAGCCCTTTGCCGGGCTGTCCATGCGAGGGAGACGGAGCAGGGGCAGGACGGGCTCTTCCCCCGGGAAAGCGCGGCCGGGGCTGGCCCGGGAGCACCAGGCTGGAGCGGGGCTCTGCGCGCCGCTGCTGCCCGGGAATTACCGAATGGCTCAGGACACGAATGTACTGCCAGGAGAGGAGTGGAACTGAGAACACACGAGTTGCCATCAGCTTCATAAATGAGTCACCAAGAGAGTAAAAAACTGTTACTAAATCAGGCGCTTCTTACACTATCAACTTGTCACAAGTGTGAGACCTGAGCAAATGCTTTCAGCACCTGAAGAGATGATCCGTCAGCAGCGCTCTTGGTTTCATCCGATGATGTTTAAAGACATCATTTCAAGTCTTTAAACATTTTCTAATGCCAAACAAATGCCGTTTGCGTTTATGTGCTCAGACGAACAGTGACATCCAGTGGTTGAGCGGCCCAACCACGGGAACAATCGCTGCGAATGGAGCGGCCAAAGGGATCAGTCATGGTGACTTGGATCACATGGACTTTAGAGTGAATTTGTAATATGCCATCCTCAAGATTTGTGTGAAAGCCAAACCCATTCCACCTTCCCACTTGTTCTCTTGGGAAGACTGGGGTGAAGCTGCAGTGTCTACAAAAGAGATGGTTGTGAGTTCTCCTATGGTGGTGGTGGCTATAGGCATAGATTGACCCCTAGTTTAAAAACCTTTTATCTCTGTAAACAAGTCTCACTAAGTCTGTAAACACTTCGGGCATGAACAAAGCTGATGGCTGTTCTGAGAGCTGCTTGGGCCCTCCAGAACAAGCAGGGCTGCAGGAGCAGTGCTGGTCTAAGAGGTGGAAGATTGTTTCATGAGCTCCTGAGTCCTGCAAAGCCTTTAGAAGGAAAAAAAAAACAGAAAAGGTGACTAGAACTGGTAGTGCAGTGTCGTAAACAGGGCTGAGGTTTCTCTGTGCCCCTAAAGCAACTGATCAGAGTATGTGAATGTTTGTTTATTACTGAGATGTTGTTTGTTACTGGCCTTGGTCCCAAAGGCAGCCCCTGGAGCCACCATTGTGCAGTCAGAGCACTGCTGCCGTGGGCATGTCACAGGTGGAGGATCACCCACTGTTCCGTGGGATGCTGCTGCACCCCTCCTGATGGCAGACTGCAGCTGTCCTCCTCTCTTGCTTCTCAGCTTCCAGAGAGACATTTGTGTTTTGGTTGTGGTTTGACAGTTAACAGAGATCTTAATGACATACAATTCATAGAGCTTTAGGATGGCAAGTACAACAGCAATTCCATGTTCCAGGAACAAACTTGGGTATTTCAGAGAAAACTCACACAAAACCAGGAACAGCTCCCAGAAGTCTTCTGACATTAAGCATATAAATAGCTTGATAGAATAAATGGTTGCTTCCAGCATGAACAGAACTAATTTTAGACAGGAGTCCCTAATGTGCCTGCTAGTGCTTCCAAATGAATGATTAAAGATAAAAATAGATTTATCATGTTTTCACTTACATGGGGCTTCAGATCTGTGAGCAATACAGACTCACCTGCTGCAAACACCCATGTGAGCCTGCTCTAATGTACTGTGGAAATGATTCCACAGTGTCCACTGAGCACAGATAATTTCATTGTCACAACTGGAGACATTCCTGTCCTGGCTGCAGTAACAAGAAGGGTCTGGTAAGTTTGTTTTGACTTTGCTGTTTCCTGGTTAACATAAAAGCGCCAGTGCTATGAGGCCTGTTCTGTACTATACTTAATTTTCTTCTAAGAGCCTGCCAGTGAACTGCACACACAATGAGAAATGTACTTTGCAAGGCTGACCTGAATGTATTTTTTGTTGGTTTTCCCCTCAAAGCTTTGGTTTTATTTATTTGTTTTTATTTACTGTTTTGCTATATAATTGAATTTGCATAACAGTATCCGTTTAGCAAACATTTTTCTTTTAAAATAACTCCACTTCCCTCTGTTTTGTGGCCCAACTTCTAACAAATATACCAGAAATACATGTTAAAATATTCATATTACCAGTAATACAGAAATACTGCCACAATATCACTGAATGCTTTAAACAGATACACCTGTAAATACTGTCTGGGTCACCTGGGTGCAGTGTGGCTGTGGCAGCTCCTTCCCAAGCATCCACAAGTGTTGGCAAAGCACCCATTCCTAAAATACCTGATGAGAAGGCACCTCCATCACACCTGCTCAAAGGCCAAAGGATTTCACTCTTTTTATAGGCACATCATTTATCAAAAGAATTAACAGATCTTGTATTTAAGTGCTTAATTAGCAACTAAAGAGCAAAGCCAGAAAAAAATGAGTTCATTATTTGTCATGGATACAGAGTACATTTGCTTTTACTATGTAAAGTAATACGTTTATAGTAAGACTTTATTCTTTCAAGGTTCACAGGTCAAGATTAATCAGTTGTGACCTTGGCACACAGCTCTTCTCTTCAAGAAGTAAAAGCTGAGCAAGGGAATCTGAAACAAGGATCCATACATTTATATAGAGCTGAGTCTGATTGAATGGTTGAAATGTAATTGAACAGCAAAAATAACATTCCTTTGCAGAGGGAGAATTAAAGACCTTTGGAAAAAGAGAGGTGAAATACGAGTAATTTTTCAGTGAAGTGACATTATGAATTAATCTCTAACATGGCTGAGGTTGATGGTTATAGTCCCTTGCCTACTATAATCCTTTCTCTGGAGCAGTTCTTCCTGCTTAAAATATTCAGAGAGAAAGATACAAACATCAACATTTTAAATGCCAGGTGCTTTGGTGACAGTGTTTGCTACCAAACAAAATTGATGTTTGTTTCTGCTTGGCATCTTTACTTACAGGAACTTTTAATTTTTTATCTACTGCATCCATTCTGTATTAGCAAACCAGACTATAACTGGATAATAGGCTGCTGCAGTCCCCCTGGCAGTTCCATCCCCAAGCAGTGCTGCCTACACTGCCAGGGCCAGATTCCCTGTATCCAAACTCTGTTGGGACACTGTGGGAGAGCAAAGCTCCTGCCTCAGCTGTCTGAGTTCACAGATCTCAGTGAGTGTATGACAAGGAACAGCTTTGGTTTATATCCTGACAGGGACTTTTCAGTGATTTTTTTATCTAAATAAATTATTGTTCTTCTCGTTTCCCTTCTTTTTTATACCTATCAGAGCATCCTAGACCTGTGCCCTACTTCACCAATATGGTTTCCCTTGACAAGGGGAATTCCTCTTGGACTGTTTTTGGCTTGTTCAAGATTATTTTGTGCTCCTTGTCAGGCTTGGCACATGAGACATCCTTGACCTGTCTTGACAGAGTGTTTTTATGATTTTTATTTGTTCCTCTGAAAGCAAAAAGCTTTTGTAGTTCCATGCATAATGCTGTCCTGAAAGACCATGTGCTGCTCAGGATCTGGCTGCACTACTCTGTTCACACTGTGAACACACTCAGCTGTCTTCAAAATCCTTTTCAATTATGCACTCTGCAGTTTAGCAGATCTTCACCTATTTCCACAGATGTAGAAGAAATTCTGCAAAGAAGTATATTTGCTTATGATGTAGTTTTCTCTGGCTTGCTCTATTCTACACATTATCCACTAAGTTTACACATGTTTACATAGAAAATGCACGATTGTCACCATCAAGAGGAATTATTTTGAGCTACAACTTTCCTCCTATTTCTTTCTGGGTTTATGAGCTTCCCTGCTAAGACTAATCAATATGTAAACCTCTGCATGTTTGTAGCTGGTCTCATCTTTGTAGATTAAAAGTTGTATTTCATAGCTTCCAGGTCTCACAATTTCATCACAGCTTCCATGATATTCACCTTTTCCTTCACTCCTGCAGGCATAACTTTTGTTACTTTAAATATGCTATTCATTTTTGCAGTTGTTGACAGAAACTTGCAAATCTGACCCTGCAGGCTTGAAGATTATTAGGGAAGTTGCAAAGCACAGAAGCTTAAAATGAGCCACTACTTTAAAGCTTGGCTCGAGAGAGTCCTCATCCAGATTCATGGCTTTGGAATTGCAGAACTCTATCTAAGCTCCTGTTCATCCTCTCTAATATTTTGAATTGATGTTCCAGCCATCCTTGGGAGCCAGCCTGTTGGTGGTGTGGCTCTGGGGCAGCCCTGGCACGGCCGGGGACAGGCACCGGCAAGAGGAGCCAGAGACGGGCACACCAACCTCAGCTGCCTCTCCTTGTGCCCAGCACAGGGCTCCACAGCATGGCCTCTATCCTTACACTGCTGACTATGGTTTGAACCTGAACTAGGACTTCTACTGCCTTCTCATAAATACACTGAATCATTTATGTTTGTATTAAGGTTTATAATCTTGTTTTTGAAAAAGCAGCGCTGACCTTTGGCCGATGTCATTTGCCAGACTTCCTCCAAGCGATGCCATCAGGAATTACAGGGATAATGAGGTGGAACAATTTATTAATCTGTCATCCCTGAGCAAATGGGCTACATTTGTTTTGGAGCCTTAATGCAGTGGTCATGGGTTAACCAGCTTGTAAAATCCCTTAGGCATTTCTTTCCAGGTAGGAATAAACTGGCACTGACTTACCATGCATTAAAGAAAATAATGGGTGAAATCTATAATTAGCATCAAAACTTCTTGGATTTTCACTGGATCAAGAATTCACTGATGGCTTCACTGCTGCAATTCATTGCACCCAGAGTGGCTTTAGCAGAACTCCAGCCAGCACCACAAGCTGCAAGAGCTCAACTGACATTTGCTCACAGAAATACTGAGTGGCTGATCTGTGTTCTCTTCCCCATGCAAGGTGAGGGCTGACAGCCCTCGTGCTCCCTGGCCTTTCCCAGGAGGGACATGTTTCTCCCGGGAGCTGCTCCCATGCCGGTGTCCATTCAGCAGGACTGCTTTTCCCTACTCTGCTCCTGAGGAGGATCCAAGGCAGCAGCTCCTTTGCTAAGGCCCAGGCCCAGCCCATGGCACAGCCAAGGAGATGTCATGTTGCTGGAGCTTGTTTGGCCAGGTATAGCATGGGCTATTCTTCAAGTTTTGGGAAGGATGAAGCTGCAGTTCCTCAGTTAACCTCTCCTAGACACCTGAGCACTGGTGGACTTTCATAGACATTAGTCAGCTTTATAGTGGCTGGAGTAGGCAAAGGATTTTACTCCATAAAACAAATAATTGGAAACTCAAGTTAAAATTTGATACATCACATTGCTTTCCTCTCTTGTTCTAATTTAGAATCATATCAGAAGTGACTGATGTAACAGTCTTTCAGGTTCAGCCTGTAGTTACAAAATGTCTGATAACATTGTCCAGGGCAAGCAGATTTATGGTATCCTGTAGGCAGGGGCTGGAATATCAGACTCCAGAATCCTTGGATGCATTTAAACTCCAATGCTAATAAATGCAGCTTACAAGAAGAGTTCTACCTATCATGTTTAGGGCAGAGAGAAGGTCTAAGTTAGGATGTTGCTGATACCACTGCTGTACTACGATTAAAATATGGCTTTTGATTAGTAAACAGATGGATTTTGATCTGCATCATGAGCCTGAATGAATTTGTTGCCAGTTCTTGAAGCGATTTGTGTTCTTGGAATCAAACTACCAAACAGTAACAGATGTGAGTACATTGAGCTGTCAAAAGCTTAATGAAGTAAAACCGAGATCACTACCCAGTTTCAGAGAAGGGTTAAAGGGATCCCTTTTTGAAAGCTAATTATTTAGGACAGCACACCTGCCATTAGGCAGCAGAAGATACCAAAAATTAACCATTATCTCGCATGAGTTCTCACTCTGCCACATGTGGTTGAAATGATAGACAGAGTTGTAGCTCAAAATTAATTGAGCTTTCAAATTGGGAGAAAGCGGGAGAAAAAAATTATCAAGGGTTATTAAAACCAATTGAAATCACTAGCACAGCACACCTTCCAGTAGTATAAAACATTTCCTTTCTGGTCTTAATAGTGTAAAGACAATTTAGTACACAGAACACAGACAGTTAAATCCAGCAGACATGCAGCAGACGAGACATCTGCTTTCAGTATGGTGTGGGAATAGAGAGCAGAGCCTGGCTGTGCTGGGAGGAGATGGCAGGAAAGCCCAGGTTTGGGGTGCTCAGGGCTCTGCCCACGGGCAGGTCTCTGTGTGGAGAATCTGGGGGAGTGACAGCTCCGTGCCTGCTCAGAGGCTGTGGGCTCAGACCTGGCAGAGGCTGCAGGAGTGTTTGGAGAGGGCCCAGCGTCGTTCAGCCCAGGGCTGCTCGGGGTGACACCGTGACACCACAAGCAGAGGTGGCTTCTGGGCAGAGCCCTTTGTTACACCAGCTGAGTGCAGTGGGAGCTCCCTTAGTGGGTGCATCCCACCGCCGGCCCTGCTTGCGCGACCCAGCTGACAGTGCTCAATGAAGGCAGCAGCTGCTGCTTTCCCTGACGTACAGATGTACACGTGGAGTCTCAGAGCTGTGACGATGCCGTCTATCACTTCTTGTCCCAAGTGGAATGGGATGTAAAAGCTCGCCCTTGGGGTCAGGCCTGCAGAATTGCCCAGAGCCCCCCCCCAAATCCCACAGCCCACCAGATGCTGGCAGCAGCCTCCCCTCCTCTCCCTCCATTTGATGTGGGAGCACCAGCCAGCCTGGCTGGGGAGAAATCACCTTCCAGCAAGGGACACTGATATCTGCAGTGCTTATCTGATCCTTCAAGTGTGAAGAATTTAGGTTAATCACCAATCTTTATTAGTTTTGTTGCTGTTGTGAGTGAGTAATGCACATCTGCAGGATTAAAATCACCTTTTCGCTCCAAGGAGCAGTGTTTCCATCCTTGTGGAGTCTGGTGACCATGGCACTGTGTGTCTAGGGATGGGAGGGCTCTGATGGTGGTGGTGGGCTGAGGGGGTGGCTCTGTGCAGGTTGCTATATGCAAGTAGTTTCACTCATGCAACTCATGCTATTAAAATCACTCACCTGGTGCTGGCAAGCAGAAGACCTTGAAACCCCAGGCATGGAAAGGAGAGGAGACACGATGGCTGGCAGTGGAAGTGCAGAAAGGAGGGAGAAGTCTTTGTTACTCTCCATTTTTGTGGTACAGAGGCTGTACAGTGCTGACCCCGGGGCTCCTCTGCAGAAAAGCAGATTTATAATTCTTAGGAGATTGCTGCATTTTTACAGGAGTTTTGGGTGAATATATAACTGCTTCCATAGGAGCCTTTCATCATTTAGCATCCTACTGTTGCCTGCTTTTCCTCTCCACAGGAATCCTGCCCTAGAATGATTGTAAATTACCAGGCAGAAATCTTTGATCACTCACCAATTAACTCCCTTCCTTTCAACATGTAAAGCTCTGTGCAAGGGAGCTCTGGTAACTTCAGTATGTAGAGAAACATTTAAATTCAACATACTGAGAAGTTGGTTACCTGCTATTTATTCCTGAACAGAAAATTTCTTCAATGGTTCTTCTTTTAGACTGTTCCTTTCAATGTAGGCACAAATCCAGTGTGTAAATCTACATCTGCTCTTACAAAAATTGAAATCTTCTAGTCAAACATAAATCTTTGAACTTCATAGGTTATTTCAGTGAGAAGTAATACATTGCTGTAAGCAGAGAGATTGAGATGGAGAGAGGGTGCTCACTTCTTACCTTAAACTTCTTTTTTCTTGGACCATAGTGGGAAGCAGTAAAATAACCAAGGTCTGCCTCAGCTTAGGGAGCGAGCACAGCCTTGGGTTTAGCGCTGCCCCTGCCCTCGAGGTCCTGGCTGTGCTCAGCTGGAGCCGATGCTCTCAGGGATCACATTCCTCCTGCATTTTTAGATCACCAAAGAAACGGATTTGCTTTCCTTTTGAATGAAGGATTTTTCAGTTGTAATTCTGCATGATTTACATCTTTCAAAACATTTTTGGATACTTTCCAAAGGGCAGACTCTCCTTCTAAGGCTGAGTGCCAGCATGGCTTCAGCAACACACAAGGGACTGGAGGCAGTTGTGAGCTGCCCCTCGATGTGAGCGGGGCAGCAGCTCGCCCAGTGATCCTGTTTGCAGAGTTAGGTTTGGTGTTTGCAAACTTCTGATCTTCTAGAAATTATTGTTGCGTTTTCGCACAGTCTCGAGTTTTCACTTTCTAGTAAGTTTAGGAGTTCTACGTTTTTAACTCTACACTATCTCACTCATTCCTTCCCAGTGGGAAGTGCCCCACATACTGAATCCAGCAGTGGCAGCCACAGAATTAGACTTTCACTTCCCCTGTGAAAACATCGCAAAGTTTCTCCTGAATTTTGTTCTACTTTCATTAAACCCATGAAGTGATTTTTAGCTGTAAAATAAGTTTTACTGACTCTTGCTCTCCCAAAGCAGATATCTAAAATAAACCCAGTGATTACTAGCTAGCTATGTTACAGTAACTACTGAAAAACAGGGGGACATTAGTATCACTACTGAAAGAGGCAGATCTTGTCATGGAAAATGAACTTTCAAGGCAGAAAAAACCAAAGTGCCTCAAACAAGTGGTGTCAGGGTAAACAGAAGGGCGTGGAGTCCCTTTCCCAAGGTCACAACAGATCCAGGAAGAGCCAGGTGTCACTCTGGAAGCAGATTCCTCATGCTCTCTGGAGCCCTGGCAGCTCTGAGGGGCTGCCTGGGTATGAGGGGCTGCTGGGTATGGGGGCTGCTGGAGTCCAGCAACTGGGGACAAGTACAGCTGGAATGCCCCCTTTTGCCATTTTTAAAAGAGTAAAACAGTTACATTAGTTCATTATTTTTCTTTCACTGAATATTTTACAACAAAAAGAAACTTTTTCCTGTTAGGATGCCTTAAAGTAAATGCATTGTAGAAATTTATGTGTTATGGGTATGTCTTCATTCACAATCAGTAGATAATGGCATTAAACTCTCTTTACCTGAAGGGATTTGAAATTATATTAAGCCAAAGAGTCACATCACTGCCCAAACAACATAGATCACTTACAAACTGAGATGCTCCCTTCTGCCCTCAAATCAAAAGCCCTTTCAGAAGAGAGGTGTTACCACCCACCACCTGTCCCTCCAGCTGTCCAGATCCTGAGCCTGTTCATTAACCACAGGCAGCTCTTTTAAATTAAGCACCTGATTGTACATTTTCTGGAGACTATTGAGCTGAACTGACAAAGATCCTCTCCATGCTGGTGGCTGCATTATGGGCTCTACTCTAGAGGAAAAGGCTTTCTCCATCATTTTGGTCACATTCCTTTAACTGCCCCTGATGGTACCAGTGCTTGGCACAGGGCATAGGGCTGGCATGGGCCCAGCTGTCTGTTGTTTCATGGCTGTGTTATCCTGTGCTTCAAGAACACGGTGAGGGATTCTATCCTGGGCAAGGCTGGGTACTGGCTTTACACTACCCTGTGCCCAAATACAGTTTCAAAGGTCTATTGTGTTCAGGGTTTTTTTTTCCTTAGAAGTGAGTCACAAAAATTACAGTAAAAATAGGGTGAAAGTGGACTTTCTTCCTTTTGTTATATTGGTTTTATTTACAGTATAGTTACAGCATAATTTCCTGTTGAATATCCAGGAGGCCACTGGGCAATCTACAAAAAAATGTAATCCAAAAGCAAAGAAGCAAAGGAAGAAGAAAAGCAACTTGCCCTGTGGTACAATTAAAAGTGAACCCCAAGAATAGCATGTAATCAGGGAACACAGCAAAGCAAAGGCTGATTCAGTAGAGATCACATGTCTCATGTAACCACTGTTCTTCAGGCATCCCAGAGGGCTTTGCACACTTTGATGACCTGCGTGCCTTTGCACCCCACTTTTACAGATGAGAAGCAGGAGTTTATTTAAATCAAAGGTGGCGGGAATAATCCAGCACAAACATTCAATTTCCAAGCCATTACTTCCCCTCTTCCTACAGCCCTCCGAGCCAGGCTCACAGCAGGTGGCCAGGGAAGGTGCTGCTTGCGGTGGGCTTGGGCTGCTGTGCCAGGGCTCTTCCCACTGCTGCTGTGGTCAGTGGGCTCCTCAGTTGGGTCCCCCAAGCACAGCCTGGCGCTCGCTCAGGGCTGTGGTGTCCCTGTCCCTGCGTGTGCCCACGTGTGTGCATTCCCCAGGGGATGGGGAAAGGGCTGTCACAGCTGGGGGCAAAATAACGGCAAGTTACTGATTGAGCCCTGGGCCACAGCGGACGGGAGCAGCCAGAGCAGGAGACAGCTAAGCAGAAATATTGGCCTACATTTTTTTCTCCGCCTGGTGGAAGGCATGCAAGTTTCTATGGCAACTTGTGTTTTCTGTTCGTCAGGCCTACTGACTCACTTCTGGGGGAGCTGTGGAGAAAAAAGATTGTTTTCTTTCTGTGCCAAGTCAAGTGGCTCCTTTCCTGCAGCTCAGAGCTCTTGTCTGAAGGCTTCTGGTTAGGGTTTGTGACTAGTGTGACTTCCCAGCATCTATTTAGGGCCACAAGAAAAGACAGTCCAACCTGACAACATCCTCCTTCCCTTGAAAATACATTGGCAATGAGTCAAGTTTATCTGCATTATGAGGGGACAGCCCAGCTGGAAGCCTGGGACAGTCAGGCACGGTGCTGGTAGCAGCACAGAGCTGTGCAGGAGGGCAGCGTGGTGGCTCCCAGCATGTGCCTGAGCCATGGGGTAGCCCAGAGCACACACCCTCAGTGAGCTTGTGGGTGCTGATGGGATAAAATTACCAGAGAGGCCCAAAGGAGATGTTGCTGAGGTTAGTTCTTGTAGGGGGAATCAGGGCTGACGAGGGCACTGCTCAGTGGCAGGAGTGGACACGAGCAGAGCAGAACATGTTGGTTCCTGAGCACCTCGTCACCTCAGCTTTTCCAACTGAGAAACTTTCCCGGATAACCAAGCTCGATTTTCCAGCAGAGCCCAGGGATGCTGAACAACCATTTTTCCTTGAAATGGAGGGGAGCTTTGCATCCACTTCTCTCAGGCTCCGCTGAAATTCCCAGCTAGTATGCCCTAGAGAACACTGTGAACACTCACACAACCAGCAATTCTTCTGATGCTTTTTCTTTTGCCTAATCACAAACATATGGTACACTTTAGGGAGATTATCCTTACATTGTTAGCTTTAAAATGCAGCTTTCTTCCAGCTTTCCAAGGTCACAGCAGCTATCCAGTTAAATGCTAGAGCAGAAATAAAATGTTAACGCAGCATGACCTTGGTCAATCAGTTAATCTTTCTCTACCCTATTTACTTCAGCAAAATAAAAATCCATCCCCACACCCTGCAGAGTGCTTTGAGATCCTGGGGTGAAAGGTACATCATAAGCTAGAGTATTAATTATTGAAGGCCTGATCGTGTGCGTGGTGCTGGAGGGAATGTAAATTAATTTACTGTTGGTGTCCGTTTGTTTCCTGCCCAACTGCGACGTGCACCCGTTGTGGCGGTGCAGCCCCTGGTCAGCGACCCCGTGGTGTGTGAAGACTCATGGCTACTCCAGGGAGTAAGAACAGTGTAAAAGGCTTGGTCACCGTTTGCCATAGAGCTCCTGGTTAATTACCCTGTGAGGGGAGGTCAGGGTGCAGGCAGCTCTCCGCTGTCACCTGCAGAATAGCACATGGGCACCTGCGCCTAACGCAGGGGCTCCTGCCTCTTCTTCCCTCTTATTATTGCAACCTTGAGGTTTTGTGGGAAAACCTATTCTAGAATTGCTCATAAATGGGTTTTCTAGCTGTTACATTAAGCTGGATTACACAGCATACAGCATTGATTTTTAGATTTGAGAGTGCTGAATAATTTATGTGCATGTTGCCTCCTAAACCAGACTGTGGCTGTGTGACAGCTCTGGCCCTTCCCAGAGCAGACACAGAGGACTGTGGTAGGATACAACCAAACTATCAACTCTCTTACTTTTCAGTATCTGCTTTAAAAAAGGCAGGTAATTTCTAACATCATTTTGTTACTGAGGTTTTATTTTAAAGTGTCCAGGAGTGTTATCCCACTGCAAGCACAAAGAATGATTTTTAGAGCTACTGTTTCTTAAAATGTATTTTTGCTATAATTCCATTTTAACATGGCTATATATTATGATATCCAATTGTTTGATACAAGCATGAGTACACAGAAACAGCAAAGGGAAAATTGTCTTTTTATGAACCATGCAGCTGTTTATCATAAATCCAAATAAAACCCTTTTTCAGACCTTTTATCAAATTGAATTGGCTTGTGCCATTCAAACACTTCTATTTTTCCACACGTTTTTGTAGAATACATTTAAAAACAAAAGAGGATGTTGGCACACAAGTTATTTAGCTGGTGTTTGCTCTATCCTTGTGCAGAGACTGTCTCTGAAGATCTTAATACACTCCTGTGTGGGCTTAAGGCATGTTCAGACATTGATGATAGGTTTATAATTTTTCTAACAACTTCATTTTATTTTTAATATTCTGTATCTTTACTGACTGTAGCAAACAGGGCGGAACGTGTCCATTTTTCCCTTGCGCTGGGTCAGCTTTGGTTAAGTGATCAAAGGCAAGAAACATCTATTAAGTGTTCTTTTGCTGAGTCCTCAATCTAAATGAACTTGCAGGGAGCAGCGAATATTTTCCCTCCTGTTTTCTCTAGCGCAGTTCCTGCACCCCTCGGAGGTCACAGCCTCCCTGGAGAGCAGCCTGACGGCTGCGCAGCACCGCGCCAGACAGGTCCCAGTGCCGCTGCTCAGCAGCCCCAATAATCTCCCGTAAACACAGCAGCTCCCATCCATCAGGTGCTGGCCCTCAGGACCTGGAGTCACACAAGGCCAGCACCGAATGCTCCCTGCCTTCACCAAGGCAATGCACTCCTCACACAATCGCTTCTTGACGCCTTGTCTGGGGCTGACGTTCCTTGTGGGGTTTTGGCAGGGACTGCTTGGGGCTGGCGGTGGATGGCTGCTCGTGGCACTTCGCATCCTGTCCCCAGCACCTCTGCTTACCCTCGGGGACAAAGATGGAGACAGGGATCCCAGGCAGGGACTGCAGGGATGAGGCCACAGCCACAGCTCTGCAGGGAAGGGCCTGAGCAGGGCCAGCCTCTTCACTGTGTGGGGAAACAGAGGCTGCCCTTTCCATCAGCAGAATCAGCCCTGCGTGTGGATGCCTTGCTTAGGAAATCCAGGCCTGTTTTACACTGCACATCCCTCTACATGGCCCAAGGTTCAGCCATCCAAACATATTACATCCTCATTCTTACTTGGCTGTTTGTCCAACATGTTCTGTTCTGGTGGGGTTGCTGTTGTTTTACTTGTAGATTTACACAGCTCTTTGTGGGACGGCATGAAAGACAAGAACTGGTGCAATGTGTACAGGCCTCAAATGCTGTATGTGATAGAAACTGTTCCCCATGTTCTCAGAGCCACAGACTGGTCTGAGTCAGGAGGGATCTCAAAGCTCATCCAGTTCCAAACCTCTGCCATGGGCAGGGACACTTTCCACTATCCCAGGTTGCTCCAAGCCTTGTCCAGCCTGGCCTTGGACACTTCCACGGATGGGGCAGCCACAGCTTCTGTGGGCAACCTGTACCAGGGTCTCCCCCACACTCTTCATCCTTACAGAGAAGAATTTCTTCCCAATATCCAATCTAACCCAACAGGGATTACTGCAGGAAGGTCAGGATAGCATCAAAAATGATTGCCGGGCTGGATGATCCCTCCTGAAATGTTTGCAGGACTGAAGTGATACTGTTCTTTGAAACAGGAGCAGCAGAGACCCTTTTCTGTCATGATGCTCATTGCCAATTATCGCTCACTCGCTGGGCTGCAAGTTTAATATCAGCATTTTAGGAAGCCCCGCAAACAGCTCCCATGGTTGGTGCACACCAACTGTGCCGCTGCTGCCGGGACTGGCGCGGGATCGCTGCGGGATCGGTGCCGGGATGCGGCTGCGGGATCGCTGCCGGGATCGCTGCCGGGATGCGGCTGCGGGATCGCTGCGGGATCGCTGCGGGATCGCTGCCGGGATCGCTGCGGGATCGCTGCGGGATCGCTGCCGGGATGCGGCTGCGGGATCGCTGCGGGATCGCTGCCGGGATCGCTGCGGGGTCGCTGCGGGGTCGCTGCCGGGATGCGGCTGCGGGATCGCTGCGGGATCGCTGCCGGGATCGCTGCGGGATCGCTGCGGGATCGCTGCCGGGATGCGGCTGCGGGGGGCTCCCTCTGCCGGCGGCTGCCGGGAGTGCCCGGCGGCCGCGGGGCTCGGTGGCGGAGCCGGAGGGCGGCACGCCCGGACACCGGCTCAGGAACGGGGGCTCGGCGCTGCTCCGGGGCTGCAGCGCTGCCCTGGCTTCTCCCAGCCCTGTCCCGAGCGCACCCAGCGCTGCACCAGGGGTCTCATGCGCTGCCCCGGGGGCTCAGCGCACCCAGCGCTGTCGCGAGGGTTCATTTAGGCAGAAGAACAGGGTCGGGTCAAAATCGCTCGGCAGCTGTCGTCTCCAGGGTGCATCACTTGGCACGGCTTTTAATGCAGTTAAAAGGTGACTCCAAGCCATGCAGAGGCCATTCCAGTTCTCAGGGGAGAATTGTGTTTCTCTGTGTATTCTGTAGGTTAAATTCTATCATTCCAAGCAGGTAATTTAGTCACAGACCATATTTGCAGCAGACTGTGGTGATGTGTTCAGCGTTGGTGTCTCTGTCAGCCATTGCTCCAGACCTGGGAGATCTCAGCATGCAGCCGATGGACTTTGGATGGACCTTGCCCTCTGCCGTTCCTCAGCAGTCCAGCAGCCTGTTCTGCAGCTGCACGAAGCCCATGCCTGCTGCACAGAGTTTCCCTGCGCTGTTCTCTTTCCTGCTGAGAGACCTGCACAGCCGATACTGCCCCGGGTTTCCACACGGGCCCTGTCTGGAGCTCAAACCTGGCCCTGCTCAGATTGCAAGTGAAGACCATGGGATGCAGCAGCCTGCCGGGAAAAGCCAGCACCAGATGTGAGCCCCAGGAGCCCAGCAAGGGTTTGGGCCTTCCCCTGAGCTCATCTGTAGCAGCGTGTGCTGTTATAGTAGAAAAAGTATGAATTACATATTATTGGCATAATGTAAACTGTCCTAGGTCGTGCTGAAGTTCCTGGACCAGTACAGGGATTACTGGGTAAAACCAGGAGGAACCTGGGGAGTGTCTGAGACCCCGTGAATCCAGAGTCAGCACTGCCCCAGGGTGGATGTCAGGTGCTGCTGTGGGAGGAATGGGTGAGTCTTCAGCCATATCAGCAGATCTGTGTGAGACCTGTTCATCACACATGTCCTGCTTAACCACTCTCCATAATTAAATATTTACAATAAGAATTTATTCATCATTAAAACCCTAAACAAAAGGATTACAGAGAAAGTCAGAATAGTTCAGTAAGAAACAGCACTAGTTATTTTCACCCTTGTGGGTTTTCCTGCATTCAGTACTTGAATTTCAAAATGAAAATATTGAGATAAACTCCTGCTTTCATGTGAGCACAGTTGGGGGGATTTCTTATTTGGTGTGAAGCCTGAAAAGGGAGAATTAACACTCATTTAATCATTTATGTTCAGTCATAATTTAGGCCCTGAGCAACAAAGTATTTAAGCAAGAGAGAAAACTTTAGGCAGTCACATATTCCGGTTAACTCCAGACAGATTATTCAGATGCCTGAATGGAAAAGTTGCTTATTCAGAGTGAGGGAAGAGCAGAATTCCCATGTGCTGGAAGCTGAGTTGTGTAGCCCAGCTGGGACGCTGAGAGTTTTCAATCCAGGGCGCAAACACGGAGCTCAGTCCCTGCACAGCTGCCAGCACCGGGGGTGATGCCCTGGCTCACCAGGGGTTTGTGACCTCAGAAAAGTCAGGACATTAATGAGAGTAATTTCTGAGCTGGGGGAAAAGCCACAGAGATGAACGTTGCCAGAAAGCTAAACTCACTGCCAGTCAGGGGATGCAGAAATCCTGAGGATGGTTTGCTGCACAGCCAGAGAGGAAAACAGGAGAAGAGCAGGAAGGAGATTGTCAGATCTCCAGCACTATTGCAGTTACTCTTCCACATCTGCACAGCTGAAGAGGTTTCTCTTGACATCCATCAAATCCCTAGGATAAAATACATGTAGGGTATTAGGTGAGCCTTGTGCCATTGTAAGTCAGTGTCATTCTTTAAATGGAAATTTTTGATCTCCTTTCAAATCTTCTCTGTTTTGTGGGGGAGAGAAGGGTGGATGTAAGGAAAGGTGATGGGCCCCATAAACACTGCTGCTTTTTCCTGCACTGTCTATATATGAATATCATCATCATTTTATCTAAACAAATCTAAGCCCATGCAAACTTTATAATGCCATCAATAACTCTCAAAACAAAGAGAGGCATTTACAACAGCCCAGCTTTATGATTAAGGTATTATCCAAATTCACCACTTGGAATGTTTCAGATGACTTCCTTCAGGCTCAACTACAGCCACAACATCTGTGCCATCTGAGTATCATCCAAGGCAATCTAAAGGACTGACTAAACAGGAAATAATACACAGATGAGAAGATAAAATGCCCTGGGCATTCCCTCAAAACAGGTAAAAAGGCTTGCCTTGGAAACTATATATGCTTATAAGGAGACCAAAGGTTTAAATTCTTGTAAGTTACATCTAATACGTAGAGAAAATGAAAAAGACATCAGTCAAAGGATTTAACTGAAAGTTTTGAAACCACAGATGGAAACTGGGTAGGCCGCTGCCCCCCTAGTGCAGGGCTGGATGTGGCAGCTCCAGCAGTGCCACCTGCTCAGGAGCTGCAGAAGCCTTCTCCTCCTGGGGAGAGATTCCTGCCCATGGGTTGCTGTCAGGAGTAGCCCAGGTGAGCATAACCCCGAGCAGAGTCCCTGAGGCTGGGCAGTTCTGTCCTCAGACCAAGCCACTCTGCCTCGTGGCCCTGAGCCCTTGAGGTGTGTGCCTGGCCGGGTTGTGGAGGTAGCCCAGTGCCCTTCCCAAGGATGGAACATAATGGGGTAGAAATTGGACCTCTTGGTACTTCTAACTCATACACAAACTTTTAATGACTGTCTCTAAAGTGTTCACAAAGTCAACCCAGATAATGTAAATATAACTCAGATAATGTAATTGTTGTGGTTTATCTCTGTCCCCAGTAAGAGAGTCAAATGATTCAGTGAAAACCCTTCCACAAAACCCTCCAGAGGTAGATAAATATACAGTTGATGGTTTCTAGATGTGTACCCAAGCTGCTCCATCAGCCAGGTCCAAAAACTTGCAATAAATAATCAGGAAACATCGCTCAGATATGAAAGTTTAATGATGCTGATTTCTACTTCCAGCTGCCAAAGCTAGGAGCCAGCTTAGCAGTCTAAGAGCCCAGAGAGCTCAAGGTTTCAAAACAAACAACTCTCCTTGGAGATTAGTGTTGCAAAAGATGTGAGCAGGCAGAAGAAGGAATGTTTTGCCTCCTGCTAAAGCATTAACCCAGCACAGGACTAAACTTTTGTATGGCACCTGAAAAGGTTTCTTTCAAAAGCTGTGTTCAATCAGTCTCAGTCAAGTGGGAGCACTGCCTCTTGCATGCTCCATAAGCTCCTCTAATTTTTGTTGTCTTGTTTGGTTTTTTTTTTTGTCTCACCCACTAAAACCTCAGAATCTGAGGCCCCTGCAGGGTGCAGGGCTGGGCTGCAGCAGAGCAGGCAGGGCCTGGGGTAGGAGGTGCAGTTTGTAGAGCAGGTTTGATGGCAGAACAATTCCTTCTTTAAACCGGGTCTGTGTAGAAGAGCACTGTAAAGCCCAGTGGTGTGCAGGATTACCCCGAGAGAGCTGGTTAGAGACGCAGTCTGTGGCTCCTGCACTTTGCACTTGCAGACAGAGATCTGCTCTGCAACACTGCAGCCCCCAGCAGCAACGTGCTCGCCCCAGCTGTGTGCTCCCTCCGACAGAAGCCCAAGTGACCTCGCTGCCAAGATGTCCAGCTCGTTGAAGAGCAGCCTAAGCCCTGCAGAGCGGCAGCCCTGCAGCGTGCACAGCACGGCCAGCCCAGCTGCGGGGTCCCACTCGCGCTCTCTGCTGCTCCCCGGCTGTGCTCGCCAGGGGCTGGGCCACCCTCGGTCCTCTGCTGGGAGCAGACAACCCGAGCTTTGAATCTGACACGTGCAGTCACACACCACACAGGCAAAATGTACCTGAATACGTCCAGGTTACAAAGGGAAGAGCCTGGGAGAGGTCAGATTCAGGCTGCCCTGGAGTAGCTCTTGCTGAGCTCCCTCAGGGCTGTGCGATTTCAGCAGTGCTCCCACCGCTGTCGCACAGGCTGAGCCCAGCACACGGCCCAGGCGGCGGCTCTGGGGAGCTGGGCTGGCTGAGGGAAGGCATTCCTGGTGGTAAAACTCCTCCATTCATTGCAGGAGCTGGGAGGAGCCGGCGAGGCGGTTTGCAGAGATGACTGGAAAGCGGCTGAAAAGTTCCGTAAGAAATGAGCTTGTCCCTCCATGAGCTACACCTGCCCGAAGGTACCCTGGGTGAGTTCTTTGGGCCAGGCTTCGTCTACAGCTACATTTCACCTGCCTCTTCTGCTCATAGCTGTCTACATCTCTGCTGGCGTGTGATGACCATACCCTCACTGCTCTTGTGAGGAATTGAGATAACACAGGGATGAGTTCACGACACAGCCCAGGAGGAAATGACTCCTTGCATCTGCAGAGGAGGATCAGCCGAACGTGCAGTGCAGGAGGCCACCAGTCAGAGGCTGAGCAAGGGCGAGACAGCCCTGACCGCCCCCACGGGCAGCGGGAGGCGGGAGCCCCTTCAGAGTCAGTCCCAAGCTCCACAAAGCAGTGCAGCCTAACTCACAAGGATTTGGGCGTGCCCCTTCAATGGCCATGCCTCAGGGTAGTTTTCGGTTTGTGAATTCCTTAATGGTTTTAGGTAGAATGAAAATTCTCGTACGAAAATCTGTTTTTTTCAACCCCATTCCTTCCGTGAGAAGCACTGTTTTTTCTAACTAGCTTATTTTCCCTTTACCTCAGTGTGTTTTCCCAGCCACAACCCAGAAATCAATCAGAGGTAGATACTTAGAAAATTTCCTTGTGCATAATGGAAGTTCAATTTCGTTTTGCAAGCTACTGACAGAGGGGCCTCACAAAAGAAAACGTTGCGCAAATTAACCGTAGGCAGCTGCAGCGTGAGGTGTCCCCGAGAAGCGAAGCACTGCGTGTGCCCACCCTTTCCAAGGGGCTCCCGCTTTTCTCCACAGACAGGGGTCGGCTTTTCCCTCCCGGGCAGCCACCCCGCCGGGCCCGGAGCCTCAGGCGCGCGGGGCTGGAGAGCCGGGACGGCTCGGGAAGGCTCTGCAGGAAAGGGACACAACTCGGAGCCCTGCGGGGCACAGCGGGCCGGGCCCATCCCGCGGGCACCCGAGCGGGCTGCGGGCGGGGCCCAGATCGCACACCGGCCGCTGCCCCGGGCCGGGCCTCTGGCACAGCCCCG
>VZRX01001207.1:7576-18290 GCA_013398075.1 Notiomystis cincta
CTTCCCGTGTTTGCTTCCCAAGGCCCAGCGGAGCAGCGAGTGATGCCGCTGCTGGGAACAGCCACGGGGCTGAGCCACGTCCTGTACCTGGTGGGATCCTTTGGGATACACCTGTGCCGTGGTGGGATCCCACGGGATAAACCTGTGACATAGTGGGATCCTGTGGGATACATCCCTACACTCCCTCAGCACATCAGCTCTTCCTGACCTCCCAGTTTTCCGCTTTCCTCGATGTTTCCAGCCACTCTGGCCTTGTTTTGTGGGATTTTCCCGTTTTCCCTGCAGCCGTGACCTCCAGGCACACGGATGTGTCCGTGCAAACACCGGAGCTGCCTGTGCCAGGTTGATCCCACCAAACACCACCCTGGTGCTGGACCTGGAGCCGTTGCTCCCTGTGGATGCTGGCACTGGTATTCCCACCGCTGGAATTTCCACCATCGGCATTCCCACCACCGGCATTCCCACCGCGCTGCCGAAGCGTTCCCAGGATCCACAGAGTTTTACACCCACTCAATACCTTTTTTGTTTAACTCCAGGAATGGACTTTTTGTTTCAGCTCCTTCCCCACCAGCCCCGAAATCCTCCAGGAATCCAACTCTGGATTTCGGATTTTTTGTGCCGAACCCAAACCTGTCTTCACTTCAATTCCCAGCGCTGCCGACTTTGGGAAAAAAGGGAATTAATGGCAATGGGGGGTTTTAATAACTGAGAATGGGGAAGCCCCATTCCATCCCTGACTTCCTCCTCCTGCCACATCCCAGTCGCTTCCTCCATCTATTTCCTTGGCATTTGGCTGAATTTCCCTGGAAATATTTTGCTGTTTCCCCCAATGCAACCAAGTTTCATTGGATTTTTTTTTTTTTTCCCTGCAGAAGAGGAGGAATTATCCGTCTCGGTTTATTTTTCCTTGAACATTACACGGGAGCAAAACTCACCCATGTGCTGGGAAAGAGATAAAGTGTTTAGACAGCAAATACAAATATTCCAGAGCACTCAGCCCAGCTACAGCTATTCCTGCCAGGATTCTGGATTCCGTGCCGTGTCTTCTAGGGGGGTTTTATTTAGACTGTCTTATTTTTTTTTTATTATTTATCAAAAACCCTATTTATATTTGCAGTAAAATAAAATCAGCCTGACCCTGTAGAGAACTCGAAAAATCCCAATTCTTTCCTTTTCCAATCCTGTTTCCACTGAGGAAAAAAAGCCCCTGGACCTCGTGCCCTGCACAAAATCCAACCGCGACGGGATTATTTCGGTGGCTGAGCTTCTCCGCAGGCGCTGGGACGGCGCCGGCTCCGCGTGTCTCCCCCCAAAATCGAGATGCAGGGAAGCTGCTGCAGAGGTGGGGATGGAGCTGGGCTTCCCGGGGTCTTCCCATGGGATTTTGGGGGCACAGGATCCCTCGTGCCGCAGGTTCCGACTGCGCATGGAGCACCCACAAAGGGGTTTATTATTTTGATTTTATTTTAATATTCAACAATGGATCGGCTCCCGCTGCTCCTCGGGAGCATCCCAGTCTCCCATCAACGTCCCAGCCCCGCTGAGGACCCTGCGGGTGTCATTGTCACCCTGGTGCCGGGCGCTGGTGCCGTCAGGAGCTGAGGAAGCTCTTTCCCAGCCAGCTCGATAATCCCAATTATTATCTGGATTCTCGATCAGGGTTGCTTATTAAACTTGGCACCGCTGGCTTTGCCGTTCCGGCCGCCTGCCTCGGCAGAGGGATTTATCTCCTGCCGACGCGGGAAGGAAATTGAGTGGAAAAACGCGGGGCAGAGCCCCCCGGGACGGCGGGGGGGGCCGGGGGTACCCGGCTTCCCAGGGGTCGGGAGATGCCGGCACAGCCCCGGCAGCGCCGGATCGCGGAGCGGCGCCGGCTTGGCTTGGTGGAGCCGCCTGGGCTGTGTCCGTGTGTCCATTTCTGTCCCTCCGTCCCCACCCTGTGCTGGCAGAGCGGCCCCGCTCCGGGATGGGTGTTTTTATTCCAAGGTTATTTTGGAATGGTCGGTGCTTTTAGACGATACAGCAGTGGTTATTTTCCCTTTTCCCTGAAATCTGAAAGATCTTTTGTCAGCCCCTCTCCTCCTTCGCCCCAGGAACATCAGCTTTTTCCATATCCAGGCCTTTCTGCTGGAATTCCCTGCTTCCCACCCCACAAATCTTCCTGGTTTGTTCACCAACCTTTCTTCTCACGTTATGTCCACAAATTTTGTTTTATTTTTACCCAACACGGCGCCAGAACTGCCTGAGCCAGGGCCGATGTGCCAAACCTTCCAAAGGGGCTTTTCCCAAATTTCAGCCAATTCGCAGCACCAACCAAGCAGGGCATCCAGGGGAGGTGGGATAGATGTTGCTGGAGAAGATGCTCTCCTGTAGGGTTTCCCTCCCTCCTGGTGTTTGGATGTTTCAATTTTCCCGTTGCTCTGCTCCGCTTTTTCCTGCCTTTCCACCATTTTTCTGCATTTTAAAAAAACCTGTACAAACCCTGTAACTGGAATTCCCTCTCTTTGTGTGTCTGGCCGCTCTCTCACCCCTGGATGAGCTCCTAGGATCCCTGTTTTAGGGTGGGGGCTCTTCCCCATCCCCTCCCCATGTTGCTGCTGGGGGGATTTCAGTGAGGACTGGGTCGGCTCCAAAATCTTTTATTTGGGAAATTACTGTTATCCTGAAACCTGCAAGGTTCTTCCCTCGGGAGCAGCCTCGTGCTCCAGGGCTTGATGTCCATCTTGGGAATGCTCCAGTCTCTCTCCTTGCCTTTTTCAGATCCTTCATGCCGGGTGGTTGGGAGAACCTGCTGCTCTCTGGCTCTGGCTGAGGGGCTCGGGATGGAGCCGTGGCCGTGCCAGGCTGCGCCTGTGCCGTGTTCCAGTGGCTGCAGAACCGCTGTCGGATACGGCACTGGCACACGGGAATTCTGGCACCAGCTCTGCGGTAAATGCTGGTCAAAATGGTGCTCCTGTGTTGCCTCCAACAGAGAATCCAAACCTGTCTGGAACAGAAGTGGCTTCTGGCTCCAGGCTCCATCCACATCTCTGTTGGATCACACGGGATCGCGGGATTGGTTTGGCCGGAGCCGCGCGGGTGCCGAGTCCTGTGGAACACCAGGATTGTGTGCCCTGCCACGGCCCTGGCATTGCTCCTGACCCTTTGAGGTGGGATTTGAGGCTAAATTGGCAGAGTTTGGAGCAGGTTTGGGAACAGGGATTGCCTTTGCAGGACGTGTGCTCCGGAGGCAGCATCCAGCCCAACCAGTGCCGGCGTTCCTAACGCTCATTGCCGCAAATGATCTTCACCTCGGGCCAGCTCCCAGCTCTCCCTGCCTGCTCTTCCTGGCATTCCCAGCTTTCCCCTTTCCATGATGGTTCCTGGGGTCAGTGGACCTCAATTCCAGCCACCCAACCCTTGCCTCTCCCAGCTCATCCCGCCGCCATCTGCAGTTTTCCATTGTTCCTTGGCTCTTCCCGATGCTCTCTCTGGCTTTGGGATGCGGAGCGCCGGCAGTGGGGAGATGTCCAGAGCTCAGTGTCACAGCCAGGATCTGGACTCCAGGAAAATCTGGACTCCATTTCAAAGCTGATTAATGATAATCATAAATCACAATATTGTCTTTTATGATAGAAAGCTTTGGATCAGGAGCAGAGACTCTCATCCTGCGGGCTGGGGGTGATCCTGGATCCGGCTTCCAGCTCATTACCCGGAGACAAATGGCTTCTCCCTCCCCCAGCCTCAGTTTCTCTGTGGGTAAGGTGAGGATCGCTGCCAGGGGCTAAATTAAGGAATTAATGCTGGTGGAGTGATTGAGGGATGGAGAAGGACGTGGCTCTCACGACGCCATGTCCTGCTGCACAGCGCGTCCGCCCGCTCCGGAGCCGGATGCAGGAATTTTGACTCCGAGTAGGGATAGGGCAGTGAAGCCCCTTCTTTGTGTCCACAGGGCTCCATGAGGAGGGACTGGAGCCCCCCAGCTCCTTCCACACTGGTTTGGGATCTGTGTGGGGACACGGTGGCTCAGATCCATGGCTGATTCCGGCATGCATCCCGCATCCAGGTGGTTTGGCAGCCCAATTCATTCCAGCCTCTTCCCGGCATGTCTCTCACTGCCCCAAAATTCCGGTGTCACTGAGTCCCCGTTCCCGTGGGAGGGGAATCCAGCTGGATGGATTTTTGTGACTTTTTAATACTTTTCCTTAAACGTTGTAATATTTGTTCCACCTTATAAATCACTTCCTTGCTCCGGGTGGAGGGAGGATTTATGGGCGCAGGTGGGATGGGACCGACCCGCTGGAATGGTTTTGTGGTGATGGTCACGGCAGCAATTCCAGCCAGGGGAGAGGGATCTGGCTGGGAATCCTGCCTGGGGATGTGATGGGAGCAGGGATGGACCTGTTTGGGATGGCCTGACACCAGCAATTCTGTGGTGCCACTCGGGGTTTTCTCTGTGTTGGAAAGGGGCACTGACAGGTTGGACCCCAAACCATCGTCTGCTGGGGGACAACCAAAAACGAGGTTCCAAAGCCTTTTCCAAGTGCCCCAAAGACCTGTTTAAATCCTGGGAAGGGCTTGCTTTCCCTCTGCAGCCATCCATGTCACGCTGGGGCCATGGGAATGTCACTGGGGATGCGGGAATGTCGTTAGGTGGCTGCTCATGACGGTGACCCCAGGGTGAGGGGGTCGGGGGGTGTCGGGGTGCGAGGTGAAGGTGGGGATGCTCAGCCTTGGGGAGACCCAGCCGGGGCTCTCCCTGCTCCCTGGGGGCCAGGCTGGCTCCGGGGGGATTTTCCCTGCACCAGCGCTGCCCGCAGCAGCACAAACGAACCAAGTAATTGGCAACATGGAAATATTTTGTGCTCATTAAGCAGTGGGAAGCGGCGGGTGAGGAAGCGGCGGGTGAGGAATCCGGGTTCTCCGGCGCGGTTCTCCAGCGGTGTCCTCCGGAGCCGTGTTCTCCAGCGGCGCTCCCGGTGACCCAGGGCAGGGAGCACGGAGTGGGAGCTGCCTGGAATGGGGGGGCTGGCAGTGGGAAGGAGGTGGAGGAGCCAGATCCCAACACTGCACAGCCGGGAGCTCCGTGTGTTGGGGACAAGGACAAACCAGGGGAGCAGGGGGATCCTGGCTACTGTACGGGGGCAGGAGGGGTCACTCCCCACTTCTCCCCATTCCCATCATTCCCACGGATTAAAACTCGAGACATCAGAACTGAGCAGCTGCCTTGGAGCTCCCCAGTCCTGGTAATCCTAATGATTCCCAGCCAGGGGAGCCCAGGGGGACTCCGCGTTCCCTTTGCTCCCAGCAGTGGAAGTGGGGGGCAATCCCTGAGGATCCTGTCCCTGTTCAGGGGGTCCCAGAGGGGTCCCCCCTCCATCCTCAGCCCCGAGCACACGCTGGCAGTGCCGGGGCCCCGGTGCTGTCCCCAGCATGGCGCGGGGAGCCCAGCGGTGCTGCAGGCGGGGGAAGCTTTATGGCTGTAGTTAAAGTGACTTTATGATATTGTATCTGAACAATTGCCGGCTATTATCCGGATCGATGCCGCGGGATTGAGACGCCGGTTGATAACCCAGGCAGGGCTCTAATCGCTTTTAAACCACGCAGGGTCGGTGGGGCTTTCCATAGAACCCCTCGGTGGTTTCTGTTTTAACTCCCTGCCCCTGGCTCTGGTGGGTTTTTCCCCAGGACATCCCTTCGTGGTTGCGGGTTCTGGTTTATCCCTCTCCACCCTGTCCTAAGTGGGGATCAGGATGCTGGGATCTTGCTGGAATTCAGCATTCCTGGGCTTCAGGGTGCCCAGCACTGCAGAGTTTTGGAGCAAGGGGCAGATTTTGGGATCCTGTTCCCACCTTTGCCTGGCTCGCAGCGACCTTGGGTGAATCACGTCACCTCTGCGCGCTTCATTTTCCGCAGCTGTGAAACGAGGACAATGATACCTTTCCCACCTCGCAGAGGGCTTGGGAGGCTTAATTAGTTAATGTTCGTAAAGTGCTTTGAGGATTAATTAATATTGTGACTCTAATTTTTTCCGATGGTGAAACGCCACTTAAATATCTCCGCGCTGGTTCCTTCCTCCCTGACCCTGTAAAGCAAATCCTCCTGGGAACGTTGCTGGTCTCTGCAGCAGCCATGTGGCCATGTCCCTGCCAGGTGTCACCTCTCCAGTGCTGAACTGGGGTGCACTGGTGCAGGGGCACTGGTATGGAGGTGTCCCAGAGTGTGGGGTGCAGCTCTGCATCCCGGCTCCCTGATGTGTCCACCTGGGCCTGATCCTCCTTGGCCAGGCTGTCCCTGCTGGGAGCCATTCCCATGCTGGGATTAAGCCACTGTCACCTCCCTGTGACACTGCCTGTCCCTGTTCAGCTTGTTGGGGCAACCCCAGTGGGCTCAACCTGCTTGGCTGCTCCTGTGGGAAACCACCCTCAGCAAATCCCAAATCCTGTGTCCGATCCCATCTGGCATTTTGGGGGCTGCTGGGCTGGGAGGGGGCTGCAGGGCCTGGCTGGGGGGTGGGCAGTCCCTGGCAGGTTGGGGATGCTGTGCTGGGCGTGATCCAAAGCTCCAGGCAGCCATTGAGGGCACAATCCTGGCTTTCCTGGTGGAAGGAAGCTGTTGGGATCACACCTGGCTGGGACACGGCTGTGCAGGAGGGCACATCCCAATGTCTCCATTCCCGTGTGCCATTAGTGGGGTCACTGATGGGCAGCTTTGCTTTCCTCCAAGGTGGTTTCTCAGCACTCAGCTCTGCTGTGCTCTCCTGCTCCGTGTGAGCTCAGAGGGGACAGGGACAGCAGAGGGGACCCCAGGATGGCAGTGCCACCTCCTGGCCCCTTGGGGTTTGAAACCCTGGGTGAGCTCAGCTCCGGTGCTGGGAGGGTCTTGGGCCAGCACCAATGGGAGGTTTCCTGCTGGGAGCAGCCAAGGGAAGAGCTGAATGTGCCTCCCAGCTCTGGGTGACCTGAGAGATCCCAGCCCCTGGCTCTGGCACAAACCAGGGTGTTTGGCCCTGTTGGAGATGTGGGAATTCCGAGGGGCTGGTGGAGGGAGGGTCCCAGGTGGGATGGGCTGGTGGGACACCATGGAATCCTGGGAGAATTCCCAGTTGCGGAGCACGGGAGGGAACTGGGACCCACCATGGAGCGAGGAAGAGGAGGAGGGAGGTCTGGAGAGAGCCACCATCCTCTTCCCTGGAGCTGCTGTGTGGAGCTGGAGGAGAAGGAGCAGCTGGGCCAGGAGAGAGTGAGCCAGGAGGGTCCAGCCCTGGCTGATGGCTCCTGCCCCTGCCCCTGGTCAGTGGCTCCTGTCCCTGGTTGTCACCAGGCCCTGGTGGTGTGAGGAGAGGCACGTGCAGGGTGTCAGTCCCAGCTCCTCCCTGGGGTTTGGGGCAGGACACACCGACGTCAGCGTCCCCACGCCCGGACCCTGCTCCGTGCCGTTAATGACATCCCAGCAATTAAAGTGGAACTAATGCAACGATAAAAATAACCCGCTGTCCTTCCGCAGCGCCGCATCCCACCAGCTCAGAGGTGTTTAAAAACCCATTTATCGCCAGATCCTGGGCGTGGGGTGCTCAGGATCTGCATGGCTGTGACCAGGTTTTCCAGCCCTGACCTCTTCCTGGCCTTCTGCAAGGTGTGAACACCCCCAGTTCCCTCCAGTGCAGAGACTGGTTTACCAACTGCTGCATTTTAAATAATCTAAATTACATGAATATTTTATTTTTCTTCTTTCTAGAGTTGTGGAATTCCCAGGGGTTGGTTTTCAGGCTTTTCTCCGTAATGGAGGATCAGGAACACGTTCTTTTAATGGTAATTGAGATTCTTGCATCATTGCAGGACTTGGGAGCTGGATGGGCTTTAAATAACAGGAGAGGAGGGAATTTGGGTTCTGGCTGCTCAAATGGATTTTGGGGGTTTTCTGATGGTTTTCCTTACTCTTGTGACAGGGCCAGAAAGCTTTGTCCCCATCCCACTGCCCTGAGACCAGTCCCCAGAGCAGGAGGTGACTTGAGGTGGTGACAGGGACCTCCTGTGGGTGTGGCATCCTTTGGGAGACCCCCCGGGAGTGGTGCTGGGAGTGACCTGTGTCATGCACCCCATTGTTGGAGCCGCCCATCAGCCCTTCCCCAACCCCTGTGCACCCAGATATCAGAGCTGGGTCCTCCCAGGCTGAGCTTTGGGGTTTCTCATGGCTTTGTTGCCTTCTGCCTGGCATGGTGAGTGCCAATCCAGAGGACACCCCATCCTGGTGGGCACCATCCCTGTTCTGCTGCAGGGATGCTCGTGGAGCGTGGGAGGAGTTGGTGTCCCTCCTTCACTGTACAGGAGACCAGGGTAGTTTTGGAAAGGGGACGAGCAGGATGAGGATGAGCAGGGGGTGGAGCATGGCTGTGCCAGCCCAGGGGTCCTGTCACTGTGAGTCCCCACATGCCAAGTGCAGGAGCTGGCATTGCCACCCCTGTGCCCCCCAAGCCGCCTTGTCCCTCTGCTGTCCGTGCCAGGGTGGATCCCGGCCCCATCTGTGCCACCCCGTGCTGGCAGGGCTGGACCCCACCAAGGCCTTGTGGGGTGGTGGAAGGGGCTGGTGAGCACTTTCTGGATGGGGGGAAGCGGTTTCCGGCTGCTGGGGGGAAACATCTGGATCCAATTCCTGCTCCACGTGCAGCCGGCAGGGCCGGACCCGCTCCTGCCGCACGGCGTGGAGGGAGCGGCTTCGCGGCAGAGGGACACGGCCGGTCCCTGGCCTGGCCTTGGCAGCCCCATGCCGAGTCCCCTTCCCACTGGGAGCCCCTGCACTGCATCCCCATCCCTGTGGGAGCCCCTGCACTGCATCCCCATCCCTGTGGGAGCCCCAGCACTGCATCCCCATCCCTTTGGGAGCCCTTGCACTGCATCCCCATCCCTGTGGGAGCCCTTGCACTGCATCCCCATCCCTGTGGGAGCCCTTGCACTGCATCCCCATCCCCTGCCATCCTGCCCTGGAGCTCCCCCTGTCCCAGCGCCATCTCCCGGGGCTGCCGGTGCCGGTCCCCAGCGTGCTGCCGCCCCGGGCGGGGGCGGGGGGAGCCGCTGCCCGCCGTGCCTTTTGTCAGCCTCGGAGAAGTTGACCTTGAAGCGCGCTGGCAGAGCCCTGCAGCTTAATCGTGTTAGAGGTGTCTGACTGCGGCTCGCGCGGCTCTACCTGAGCGGCATCAGCAAGGGGGACGCGGCGGGCTCGCCGCCCCGGCTCAATAATTGATGCGTTTTTCTCAGCTCCCCCTTCCGTGAAAGGAAACCCAAGTGCTGGGTGGATGGCTGGGCCAGGAGGATGGCAGGGCTGGGAGGATGGCAGGATTGGGAGGATGGCAGGGATAGGAGGATGGCAGGACTGGGAGTATGGCTGGGTTAGGAGGATGGCAGAATTGGGAAGATGGCAGGACCTGGAGGATGGCAATGCTGGAAGCACAGCAGGGATAGGAGGATGGCAGGGATAGGATGGCAGGGCCAGGAGTATGGCAGTGGCAGTGAGGTGGGATGGGAATGAGGATGGGAATGGGAATGGTGAGGGGCTGGGTTCCATGGGGATGCTCCAGGTTGCCATCCTGCTGTGGTTGGGGATGTGCCAAGGGTACTCAATCACGAGGAGACACGTGGAGGTGGGAGCAGCCCCTTGGGTACCCTCCCACCCTGCCCAGCTTCCTCCCCATGGGAAGACCCCAGGCCCCACGTTTCCACCTGCTTTTTTTTGGAATCTCTGCAGAAACCCTCAAACCCTGCATTCCCACGGAAGCACCGAGCAACCTCACACGGAGCATCTCCCTTTTCCCGGGAGCACCTCCTGCCCCAGAGGCTGGCACTGCCCCCTCAGGGCTCCCACCACAGCCCCCTTGGTCTCCCCTGCTCCCACCTGGATCCCTGTCACCCTCAGTGACCCTGGACCCCATGCTGGGGACACTGGCCCTGGGTGCCCCCCGGCTCAGCCCCCTCACGCTGAGCAGAGTTGTTTTGCCTCTGTACAACCCTTCCTCCCTGCCTCCCCCCTTTTTCCCCCCTTTCCCCTCTCAGCCAAGCGCACAGGGAAGGGGAGAGATTTTAACCTTCTGCCTGGAACCAATTAAAAAGGTCTTTCCACAGAGACGAAAGTGCTCGTGCACCTTTGTGTGCTGCGAGCGGGGGGAAGAAAGCAGAGGCGGCCTTTGAAGGGGGGATGAGGTCCCTCCGCTGGGACCCCTCCGGGCTTTCAAAGCCTGCGTTATTTCTTTATTTTTAAATAGCCAAATTAAAGTGCCTCCCGCTTCCTCCCCTCCCCGTTTGCGGCAGCACGTGGCCCCCGCCAGCTGCCAGGGGTGCTGCGGGCACGGCTGGTCCCGTTCAGGGCGTTCTGGGCACCCAGAGGGGTCAGGGCATAGCCCCAAACCCAGCTGGGACCCCTCTGGGATGGGGCAGAGCATCCCTGCTTCCTGCTGGCATTGCAGAGGTGCTGGCAGGGTGGTGCTGAGGGGATTCTGGTTGAGACAGGGTGGGGACACGCTGGACCCCTGGTCAGGGCAGCCCCCCAGTCACTCAGGGCAGCCCCTGCTCACCCCAGCACAGCCCCATCACCAGCACAGCCCTCTGCTGACCCCAGTGCAGCCCTCCACTCATCCAGGGCAGCCCCCCACTCACCCCAGCACAGCCCTCTGCTGACCCCAGTGCAGCCCTCCACTCATCCAGGGCAGCCCCCCACTCACCCCAGCACAGCCCTCTGCTGACCC
>VZRX01001213.1:0-16470 GCA_013398075.1 Notiomystis cincta
CGCCCCAGGCTGTCCCCTGCAGTCCCACAGCTCCTTCCATTTGGGGTCCCTGTGTGCCAGAGTGCAGGGATAAGTGGGTTCCCTGCGAGCTGGTGCCAGTTTTTCTTCCCACTCCAGCCCTCTTCTGTGCTCCTGCCTACACCCACCTCACTGCTGGCTCCCTCTTGCATCTGCATATCATGCATATTCATGACAGATGTAGATAATTAAATATTCATATACACAGTCATTGAACTTGCAATTAATCTGGAACTTGCTGGTTTTCTTCCATCTCCCCCACCCCACAAGGAGCCACAGGCGGCTCTGGCTGCTGGAGGATGCCAGGCTTCCCAGCTGCTGAGGGCTACAGCCCAGAAGAGAGGAACCAGCACATCTCACCCCTTTGCTGACCCACTTTTCCCAGATCCATGCTGCTGTGCAGGAAGGAGCACAGGAAGAATCACCCTTCTTGTTCCAGGTGCCTGCTGGGAGCACAGAAACAGGGCAGCAAAATTCCCAGTGCTGCAGGTGCAGGAACTTTGCCTCCAAGCGGGGCTGGTCTTAGGGCAAAGCTGTCCCCACCCACCACAGTCCCTTTGGGGGTACAAATGGGTGCAGGGTGGAGGTGAGGGCGAGGCCTCCCACCACCAGAGAGGACACTGCTGGAGTTTTATGGATGCTCTAGTTCTTCCACAAGCCCCAGCCCAAAGTGTCCCAGCAGCTGCTCCTGCCCCAGGGTGCTGAGGGCACGGAGCCCTCTCCTCCTCACTCCTGGGGCTCCCAGCCCTCTGCCAGCTCCAAGCTGCTCCCACAGCATCTCTCTAGAGCTGCCACCCCTCTTGCAGACTCTCTCTATTCGCCATGTGCTAATGGTGCGTCAGGAGCTTCTGCCTCAAACCACAGCCAGCCTGACAGCCCACCCTGGAAAAGAGCTTCAAACAGCCAGAGACTGACAGAATCAGAACAGAGATGGCATGGGTGCTGGGGAAGGGAGGAGAGTGAGCACAGGGCTGCAGAGGTCCCCAAAATACTTGGTGAGGCTCTTCTGCCAGCACCCTGAGACCAGGGAACCCAGCCTAGCTGGTTCTGCAGCCACATCCCCCCTGCACCCCTCACAGCATCATCCCCAGCCATGCACAGCATCATCTCTGGCCACACACAGCATCCTCCCTGTACTTATCCCTGGACCCATAGGCCCCACAGCCCTCACCAGCACACTAGGGTGTCATCATCCCCAGGGTCCCAGCTCTTCACTAAAAAATTGAGTTTTGAAAATCATCTCCTTGAAAATCCCATGTTTAAAGCAGGAGAAAACATCTGTCAGGGATACAAATTGTCTGCTGAAGACTGGGGATGGTTCAGCGGAAAGGGAATAAGGTGTTGAAAGGGCCTTTTGGGGAGCCCAGGCACAACTCAGAGTCTCCCAGCTCCCTGCACTGGTGGTGAGGGCTCTGCTGCCCTGGGGCACTGCCAGGTCTCTCTCCAGGTCCCCCCAGCCGCTGCCCCCTCCTGAGCTGGCTCTCACTCTCAGCACTGCTCATCTGCCTTGCAGCAGAAGTGATGAGAGCTGGTGGCTTTTCAAGGTAATAAAGTTGTTTTCTTCCTGTCACTCGCTTAAAATCACCCAGGGAGCAGGTTTTATATCAGCACATATGCAGGAGACCTTCCTGGTTCTGTGGGAAGAGCATCTCCAAACACATCACAGCTCCTGGCAGTGCAGGGCACTGCTCTCCTGCTGCACTCCATGTTTTAGCTCTAATTATCTCATCAGTGTTTGCTGCTGCTGGATAAAGACTCAGCAAACCAGCACGTTTGGAATGGCAGGACAGGTTTGCAGAGCCCCGGCTCAGCCCCGCTCTGCAGCCAGACACGCTCCTCCCTCTGCCCAGCAGCACACACTCGTCCCTGGCACTGGGCGTGCTGTGTCACAGCACAAATCACTCGTGTGTGCAGCTGTGGGTGAGGATGTGGGTGCAAACCCTTCCCTGATTCCCGTGCTGGCTGGTGAGTAAGATCCCAGTGTGAGCCTCAAGGTGCCCAGTCACACCCAGAGCCGTGACAAGAGGGAACACTTCCCTTCTGGGACAGGAATGAAGATGTACCCCAGGTCCCAAAGAGGGGCTGAGGGGCCGTTCCAGGCTTTCCCTGCAAACTCCCTCAGGACTGGAGCGGCTCAGGAGATGTCTGAGTGGGCTGTAGAAGGGAGATGAGCAGCCAGTTAACAGCATTTTGGCAATGACAAGCCCCCATCCTTCCCTCCCAGTGCTTGTGTCCTGAAGCCAGCAGAATGCAACTGGGGGGTGCTGGGATTTTGGGCTGCGAGGGAGAGATCCCAACCCAGTTTGTTGTAGGAGAAACAGGTAGTGCTGGACACAGCATGTCCCCCACTCCTCTCTGCAGCTCCTTCATGGACCCCCAAGCCTTCTAGAGAGCTGAGAGGGGTTTGGTCACAGCCTTCAAGCAGAGATGGACACAGGCCCAGCAGTGCACAAGGATGGACCACCAGCATCCTGGTGAACCCCACAGTCCTGAAGCAGTGACATCCCTACTTGGTCCCCTCAGAAAACCCAGACAAGGGCTTTGGGGACACATCTACAGTGGCAAAGCCAGTGTGGAGATGTGTTCCACAAGAGCTGTGCCACAGCCCTGGCTGTGAGCAGCTTCTCTGGGAACCCAGAGTCACCCCCCACCATAAGGGCCCTTCCTGCTGCTGTGGGCTGTGAGGCTGAGCTGCTGCAAAGACACCAATGCAAATAAATCCACGCAGAGAGAGGAGGCTGAGGAGCAGGAGCTTTGGGGCTGGGGTTTCTTCTTCCTCATTGTAGTAACATGAACATCTGGCTCCAGCTGTGGCACCCACTGCTCTGAGCTCTCTTGCCTTGTGCAGATGCTGCTAATACAGGTCAGAGGATCTTCCTGGGTGAACACATTGCACTATTTGCCACTGTTTGCTGGTGCCTTGTTCCTCTGTTCGTGCAGGCTCTGTCAATGTTGACCCACAGCTCGGTGGATGTGAGGTAACTCCCTGGGAACCTTCTGTAAATACCAAGGAGGCACCACAAGCAAATGGCACAGGAGTCAGAGATGAGGCAGTTCCTGGGAGCTGGCAGGACTAGGCACAGCCTTAGGACACAGAACCCCACCAGGAGGAGCCCACTCTGGGCAGCTGTACCTGGACAGTGCTGCAGCCACAGTGACATCACCATCATGACATTGACATCCTGGTGTGGTCCTCCAGCTCTCCCAGTGCTGGAAAGAAATTTGCAAGCAGCATTTGCAAGGATTTACTGTCGTGCACAAGTGCCCAGCCTCTTTGCAAGGAGTGTTGGGTCGCCACCCCCAGTGGGGACAGCATGAGTCCCAGCTTGCTTGGGCAGGGGGAGAGAGGGCTCATGGCCACAGTGAACCAGGAGCTGGTCAGGATGGGGACCTGGGCCACCTGCATCTCCCTCCTGAAGCCTGTGCTATCCAGAGAACCTCCTTCCCACCTTGAATCAGGCCATGCCCAGAGCCTGCTGATTCAGAAGGGATATGAGCATCAAGCCACCCTTTCCCAAACTGGTCTCAGCAGGAACCAGTGCACTGCAGAGTGGGGTATCACATCAATTAATGCTTTGGCCACAAGTCCTGAAGCACAAATAGGTCCCTCTGTGGGCCTCCATCTTCACCAGCTGGTGTGAGGGGAGCACACAGCCCCCCACTGACAGACCCTGGCTGCTGGACAGTCCCCAAAGTGCCCTGATCTCCCTCACCAGACCAGGCTGGCCTTGGCAAGACACTCTCAGAGCCAAAGCAAACTCAGTTTGTGGAATGGTAATGCTGCTCTGGTGGGTGTTTAGACACTTCCAGGCTTACTGTGGCTTAGAAATGAATATTTATTATTAATTCTATTCCTTCTCTAGTGCCAGGGTAAATCACAGGATAAATCACTGCCACTTGGTGATAAAGGGTCCAGGAGCCAATCTTTAGCTTTGCCTGAGATTTATGCCCATTTAAAAACAAAGATCCTGACAAAAGAGACAGATTTCCTGGCATGGAGTAACTCTGTTTAATTAGTGAGATGATTCATGTTTTCAATCACAGTTTATAGCAGGCCCTTTACAGTCAGCCATAAAGCAGGAGACTGCAGGTCTGCCAGGCCCTCAAACCCAACCCATCTGTGCTCCCTGTGGTGCAGGCACTGGCACACACAGCTCTGCAGGGACAGGGTCACTGTGCCGAGGGGCCCAGCTGCACCCCAGCACCTGCAGACCTTCATCAGAGCCGCCCACAGCCCCCTCCCAGTGGATCTGAAGCACGGGACAGACAGACAGCCCCTGCCTCTCCCCTCATACCTCAGGGCCAGCATCAGCTCTGGCACGGAATTCTCTCCCTTCCTCATTCCACCAAATCCAGTCCTGGGCTGCTCCTGGCAGGAGCTTTCCTCTCCAGGTCCTGTGTGCTGGCTCCCAGCCTCCCCAGAGCCAGCAGCAAGGGGCTCTGCCGTGTGCCACTGCTGTCCCTTGGTGGCCATGTGGCTCACAGGTGTGGGGAACAGGTGGAGGCTGGCTGCCCCTCCAGGTTTCTCCCCGTGAGATCATAATCAGGGACACCTTGGGATGGGAGGGCTGGGCAGAGTGCTCTGAGCATCCCCAAGCTGAGCAGATGCTGCTGGAGAAGCTCCACCAAGCTCCCATGGCCATGGGAGTCATTGCAATGGAGCTGGGGGTCTTGGGGAGGCCAGCATGAGAAAGCAAATCTTTGGCCCTAAATCTGCTCTGAAGTAGGGGAAACAGTTCTTGCAAGGTTGACAAATGCAGGGTGAGGCAATGTCATGCTGAGCCAGCCCCTGGAAACAGGGACACTGCTGTGGAGCAGAGCCTGTCCCTGAGATGTGGTGCTTGGATGTGGGTCCAGCCCCGCAGGACCAGCTGGGACAGAGGCCCAACTCAGCCCTGTTTTCCTCCTGCTCAGCTGGGCTGGAGTGAGAGCCAGCCTGGCAGGAGGTTAAGCTTGGTACCAGCCCTGCACAGGGCCACCAGCTACACTCACAGCTGGGGCTGTCTAGACAGCCCCAGGAGCCAGGGGCTGCCTTGCTCTCTGCACCTCCACCAGCACAGCCCAGGCATTAACTCAGAAATGAAACGGACGTGGCCAAAGCCCATAAAATTAATTAGCTCTCACTTTAAATTAAGCATCTCAAATGGGTGTTTCATGGACATTTAATTAAAAGCCTGAAAGTTACACTGTAAGGAATGGCTGGAGCAGAGCCAGAGGATGGGGTGGGGGCAGAGTGCCGGAGCCGCTGCCATGTCCTGGCTGTGCTGAGGTGTCCACCTGGCAGCACGAGCTGGTGTCTCCCTCCTGGCATCACCAGCTCCTTCCTCCTGTGCCTGTCCCTGAGGGGCATCTGCCCCCAGAGCTGGACACAGCTGGGGCATGCAGTGGCACTCTGAGGATAGCGAGGGACTGCCCTGAGGCAGACGTGGTTGGGAGTCTGTCCCCATGCCCTTGACACCCTCCTCAGCACCAGAAGATGTGGGAGAGCCAAGAGGAGTCCTAGACAGGGAAGGCATGCCCAGGGTGTGCACCAGCATCACCAGGGGCAGGAGGGACCAGGCTGGCTCTGCTCAGTGTGTGATGTGTCAGGTCCACCAGCATCACCCGAGGTCCCTTGTGTGGGGTACCCCTGATGCTGAGTGTGCCTTGGTTATGCACCAGCAATTAATGGACAAAACAACCTGTGCTGAACAAACACTGACCACAGGCAGCCCTCACCCAGCAAGATGTCTGCTGTCACCTCAGGTCTATGTCCTTATGCTCTGCCAGTAAGTCCCCTCCTGCTCAGCCTTAGCAGGACTTCACGTGGACACAGAAGTGTCCCAGACAGCAGCAGCCAAAGCTCATGGTGCCAGCACACTGCTGAAGCTTGGTGCCAATGGAAAGGAAGCAGTGGAGAAGGAAAAGCAGGTTATTCCCACCCCTAAAGAGCCCTGAGGATGCTTGGCAGTGTATCCAAGCTTACTTTCTGATGGTAGGCTTGAGTCCTGCCCTTTTCCCTCACTCCTGTCTCTGTACCCTCAGGGAATTTAGAATGGGTTTATGTGAGCCCACAGGAACACAGTGCAGAAAAATCACCTTTGTTTCCCAGTCAGGTGCCCTCCTCCCCAGGTATCCCCCTTCCCAGGTACTCCCCCAAGCACTCAAAGGTGTGCTAAAGATCAGAGTACCAATAGATTTCCTTCGCTGGGAAATTGCAAGGGCTTAAAACCCAGCAGCTCTGAAATATGGGAGCAGAGACCTGGGGACAAGGCCCTTCCTGGGGGTAACAGCAGTGCTGAGTCCAGACCCAGTCCTGGGATAGCCACAGCCCCAGTACCAATCTGGGTCTGGGAACTCCATCCTCCTGTGGAGACAACCATCCACCTATGAGCCAGCCCCATTCTGTGCTGTCCCTGATGCCCATACTCCCAAGCAGCTTCCCAAGGGCAGGACACTGCCAGTGGACATACAGCCCAGCTCAGCTGAGGTATCTCCTTTACTTGGTGTCAGGCTGTGATCTGAGCTCCTTTGGAAGCCTTGCCAAATGTCTGCCTCAAGCCAGGCTGCAGCAGACAGGCAGGGCTATTTTTACCCCAGGGAGCCACAGGGAGCAGGCAGGATGTCCTTTACAGGGACAGGGACTGGGACCAGGGCTGTCCTTCCAGGGACCAGGGCTGTCTTTTCCTGCCCCTGCTGACCACCACCAGCTCACACATCTCCCAAAGCAGTGCTCAAGGAAAGAAGCTCTTTGGGGTAGGGAAGGTCCTCTCCAGGTTCCCAAGGTGCCCACCCTGGGGGGCACTGCCGTGGCCAGGCACCCTGGTGCTACTCAGGCCAGCCTGGCAGCGCGGCAGCAGGGAGGCTGTTACACGGCATTCCAAGAGGGAAGGGCTGAGCTTTAGCACATGCTGCTGACACCAAAACCAGCCCTCCAAGGCCTCTCAGGCCCCCAGCTTCTAAGGGGCTCCCCTCTGTCCCCTGGGCTTTGGCTCCCCTGGGGGGAAAGGCTCTTTTGAAGTCATCCTGGGGAATCCATCAGGGCACAACCAGTCCAAGGCTTTCCTGTGTTACAGAAACTGGATGCTTAAGATTCCACTTTTAATATTTCTCCCAGGAGACCTCTGATGCTGGAGCTGCGCTGTTTCTTGACATTCTGTTTTTTGAAGAGGAGCTTGAATTTGAATAATGAGGCTTTGACAGGGAAAGATCCTGCCTTGCCTTCCCTCTTTGTGCTGAGACTGTTGCTGTCCCTGAGGAGACCCAGCCTGGCCGTTGGAGAGTGAGAGAGGCCGTGCTCAGGAACACCAGTCTGATCTCTTGGGGTGTGGGTGCTCCCCCTTCGTGCACCAACCCAGAGCCACAGAGGGATCCCAGCAGCTCTTACTCATTAAAGCCACACGCATAGGACAGGCCTGAAGGGCATCATCACATGTCCATATCTCACCATTATGTAATGACTAATTCACCTTAATTACATTAAACTTAAAACAAACTTTTACCTCATTCCTAAGCTATTTATGCTGTTTATTCCTTTGGTCTGCCCCAGCTTTCTGATGAGTAATTCCCAGCTGGCTGAATAGTGGCCCATCAGAGCACAGCCTGCTGCTACCTGGTTTGCTTCACCCTGCAATTTGTAATCCACATACTGCTACCAGTGTGCCAGTCCTACCAGTGCCCCAAGTTACCCCATCAGCATTTTGGGGACATCTGTGAATCCCACACAGCTGCAGCCAGGTTGGACTCTGCCAGCCCTCCCACCCATCGCCTTCCTGCAGCCACTCATGTAGCTGGTTCCCACACCAGCTGTTAGAGGAGGTGACATTCTCCCTAATGCCCTCACATTCTGTTCATGAGCCCGTTCATTCCTTTCTGAGGCTTAGGGACATCGCCTGAGAAGGAGAACTACAGCACCTCCCTGCGTCCGGGCAGGGCCAGAAATCCAGATGGGAACAAGCAGCCCTTGGCAAAGGTCCAGTGGCTCACAGAGCTCCTCCCCATCATCTCCCCGGGGCTGGCTTCCTGATTTCAAAAGCAGGGGAACAAGTGATCCCACTGCCGGCAGGACCAACTGTGCCACACTGCCTGGATCCTTCCCGTCCTTGCTGTCATCCGCTCCAGGTGCCCTGAGTGCTTTCCCAACCCCTCTCAGCTGTGAGAGCACTTCATCGCCCCAGAACCGTCTCGGGGACATTTCAATGGATGCAAAGAGCCTTCATTCTCTCATCCAAAGCGCCCTCTGCAGCTGAACCAGCAGCATCCTTCATTCGCTGGAGGCGTCTCCAGAGGAGCTCCATGTTCCTCTGGGTTCCTGCAGCCAGCAGTCTGGGACCTGATTTTCTCTTGCCAAGTCCAGAACTGCCAGAGAGATGTGAAACACCTGGATCAGGCTGGGGTGTCATGCTCATGGATGCACAAAGGCACCCTCCTTTGCAAAGGGCCATCTGTAGAACCAGAAGCCATTTGTTACAGAATCTGCTGGAAGACTTCAATTCCTTAGGGCTGTTCTTCCCCCAGTGTTTGCACAAGCCAGCACAGGGATGGCAGCCAGAGTGCTTTCATTGCGTCTACAGCAATTAGGATCAAAGCCTCAAGAGGCTTTGTGGGCCAAATAGCACCAGCGCAGTGCCGGGCTAATGGTTGGACTCAGTGACCTCAGATGTCTTTGCCGACAAAAATCAGGATTCTGTGACTCTATCTCTTACACTGTGGTACCTTGTACCCCTCACCTTTGAGCAGGCGGGTGCTGTGCCCCTGCCCCTGGGGAAGTGTCCAGCACTGCCGGGCTGTGCAGCAGGACCTGTCCCACCTGACCCAGCCTCGGGGCCACCCCTTGCTTCTGCCCCTGCCTCAGCTCCGACTCCGCCAGTTTATCGCTGCCCAGTACTCATCCTTCACCTTCAGATCCCACCGAGCTCCATAAAGGACACCCTGGCAGCAGGACCCGCCGCCCCCGAGGAGCCGATCCCCCTCTCTGGTGCCCGCACGGTGCCGAGGCCCCGCTCGCCACGCCCGGGCCCGGCAGCCGCCAGCCCGTGGTGCCGTCCTGCGCGGGGAGCCCGCGTGTCTGTGTCCCTGGGCGCCTCTGGTCACACACACGTGTCGGTGTTTGCACACACGCGTGTCCGTGTGTGCCGTGCGTGCGCTGAGAACGGGGACAGGGACCTTCCCTGCGCCTGCCATCCCTGCCGGGGATTGCAGGTCCCGGCTCATGTCGCCATCTGCAAGGGGGACGAGTGCGGTGCGGAGGCAGGCAGGTACAGGAGCAGGATGCCCTCTCTCGGAAGGATCTGGGCGGGGGACAGCAGGGTGAGCCACGCGGGTGTCACCGGGGCACGGCTGGTTCCACAGTAACTCTGCAGCAGGGTTTGGGATGCACCCTCCAGGAGAGAGCGCGGGGTGTGTCGTGTCCCAGCTCCTGCTCCCTACCCACCTCCGTTCCGTGCGTTCTGGTGTCACAGCCGAGCGGCTGCCAGCCAGTCCCTGGTCCCAGCATGACTGTAGGCATCTCTGCGGTGGGAGAGTGCCCCGGCAGCAACGGGACAGGCAGCCCAGCTCATCCCCTCCCCAGAGGCAGCATGGGGACATCACTAATTAGTCACGGGGACATCACTAATTAGTACAGCTCCTTCTCTAGGCAGCCTGGAAGCACTGTCCACCCTTGCTGCTGCTGGGAGCCCCCGAGTGCCCCGGTGCAGCCAGGCCCATCCTGCCATGGCACCAGCCCAAGCTCAGCACGTGAGGATCTGGAGGTGAGTGGTCTGCTTTTCCCTGGCCAGGCCGTGAGCAGGACTGTCCCCACAGACCCCTGTCACTCAAGGACGTTCAGGCAGGCAGCTGGAGCCAAAAAATCTGTGTTTGATTCCTGCATCCAGAACAGGTTTCCCTCACCTCCACAGCTTGACCAGCCTCCATCTTCATCCTTGATCATGGAAAACTTGGCAAGGCCAAGACTTTGTCCACCTGCTTGGGCATCAACTGGATAAGTGTTGAGCACGATTAAATTGTTCAACTGCTTTATGTTCAACTGGACATAAAGCAACTTATAAATAAAGCCTACATTTCTGTGGTCACTCAAGTCGCTGTCTCAGGCAGGATTTGCTGTTTGGCAGCTCTTGGCACTGCCACAGCTGGGCAGCCCATCCCCAGTGTTAATTAAAGGCAGAATTGGAAATTATAACCATGGCTTTTCTGCTTCTGCTTTGTGATAAGTTATAATCGCTCCTGTAAATTCACACTTATAATGTCTCCCATAAATTAACAAGTGTAGGGAAGAAATGATAGTAAAACTGCAGGGGCTTTCCAGGGAAATGAATTGCTTTGCAGGGATGATTATTTTTTAATATCCCAAATTAGGTGTTTTTGGAAGCCCAGATGCTGTGTCACATCTCCTCCAGCAGCAACTTTTGACACTGTGGCTCTTCCACCTTCACAGGAGAAAGTGAGGGATGGGGGCACTCATCAACCTCTGGAGAGGGGAACTGTTTTGGGCTGAGCCTTGAGCAAACACCAATCCCTGGCTGGTGCCAGCATGCTGGGAGCACAGGGCAGATGGGGGCTGAAGGAGAAGCTCCTGTATCTTCCAGGGTGGCCACAGGTGACAGCTGAGTCAAGCACTGCTCCTTGAGACGCTTCCACAGATCGCCAGAGCAAGAAGGTCTCCAAGGCTGCCCACCTGCTGTGTGCCCACCACGGGAATTTGAGGGCAGGTAGAGGAGGTTGGGCAGAAGAAATGCACTGAGGGAAGGGACTGAGCAGGGTGGTATCCCCAAAATCCCTCCAGACAAGGCTCAGAGGCTGAGGACCTGCTTGGTACCCAGCCAGGAGGACCCAGGAGGAGCCAGGAGAGTCCACAGTGCTCTTGGGTCACTCCAAACAAACAAACGTATCTGCAGCCCACTGTGCTCCCATCATGTGACCAATCAGCCCCCAGAGATGAGCCAGGATGTATCTGTTGCACCTCCAGCAGCACCCCAGGAAGCCCTGCCAAGGACTGGGGCATCAGCACCAGGTCTGTGGTGGCCCCAGTAACGGGTTTACCAGCAGGGCCAGCAGGCACCAGGCCTTATACCTCAGGCTAAACCCACTGCAGCTGCTCTGAGCTGGTGGGTGTGTTGGCCAGCCCTAAGGCAGCACCCACACACCCTGCTCCCCCTTCCCCAAAAGGGCTGAAAAGAGAGACTCGCAGCCAAAAGCACTTCCTATAGTTCAAAATGTTCAAAACTGGAGTTAATTGCCACTAGGAGGCAGCTCACAAGTCTCAGGAGAAAGATGTGATGTCTCATTGAGTATTTGCACATTTGTTCAAATGCCACCAAACAGAAGACATTCCTGGTACTTGCTGTGACTGCCAACATCAGCTGGAGCACAGAGAAGGCCCACAGAGGTGAGGACGAGGAAGGGAAGAGTGCACACACACACACGTGTGCATGCACACAGGTCCCTGAGAGTCTGTGTCCCCTTGAGCCCATGCAAGGGAGGAGGGAGGGCTCTGCAACAACTCAGCTGCCCCATCTGCCCTGACCTGGGATGATCCAGCATCCCTTGTGTCCCATGTCCTGCCATCCCACCTCCTCCCCAAGCCTCCACGATGCCCTCTGTCCTCTGTTCCAGCGAGGCAAGAGCCAACAGCTCTGGGACCCACTGGGGTGCTTTCACCTGGGGCCAAGCAGGAACAGAGTTATTCCTAACACCAGCAGGGAGAAGGAGGGAGCAACCTCCCGGGACACCTGGGAACATGTTGAGAATCACAGGCTAGAAATGAAGGCAGGAAAGTGGGTAAGTGCAAAGTTCCAGGGGCATTACAGCACAGCAGGTGCCCATCACAGCCACTGTCAGAGCAGTGGGCACCCCAGGAAGGGTTTATCACTGCGGTATGACATGTCTAATTGCAACCGGGAACTTTATCCCCCGGCACAGCAATTCTTCACCACCAGAGGGAAGCATAGACTATTTAAAAAAAAAAAAAAAAAAAAAAAAAAAAAAAAAAAAAAAAAAAAAAAAAAAAAACAAAAAAAAAACCTTTAAAAATCTGAAAATGCCCAAATGACTAGCGTGGCTCCATCCCTGCTGAAGCTCTACCCCAAACCTCACCTGCCCTTTGCAGGGAGTGCCCCCAGTCTCAGACCATGGGCAGAGATTGCTCCATTCCAAACCCCAATTTCCAAACAGGCAAAGTGGCACAGAGCTGAGCCCCCCTGCCTGCCCCCATGCTCTGCCAGACTGGCCAGCAGCATCCACACTCCTGGGTGCCAGAATTACTCCAATACTCCCCCAGTGCATCCCTGCAGCTCCTACAACCCTTTGCTGTGCTCCTCACAGAGCTTGGAGTGAGTTTCTCAATGCCAATAGGGGTTTGCCATGTGGACGAACAGGAAGTTTTACCTCTTTGCTGCCAGACAACCCCAGGCTTTCATCAAGCCCATGGAAATGCCAGGTTGGTTTTAATCCCTCCTCAATGAGCTGGAAAGCCTTGCATTGGAATAGCCCAGTATCCTCTGCCCCAGTAGGAAATGGCCCTTGACAATAGCACTGTGCCCAGGGCCACTCCCGGGACTGTGTGAGTCCTCATGCCAGAAGGAGAGAGATGCAAGAAGCCCCACGTGCCACAGGTCGCCTTGGCCCAGGCTGTCAGGACATCTTATATGATTTACTGGAGTGTCACACAGAGAGGAGAAAACATCCCAGCCTGGTTCTGCATGACTCACCATCACTGCCTGGGAGGAAGGCTCTGCACTGTGTTTGCCCTTGGTAGGAGCACAGTATCCCTGCAGAATCCTCTCTTCAGGGTCTGGGCACAGGGGCAAGTGCAGTTCATGTTGGTCCCAGAGGAGAAGCAGCAGCTCTGCTTTCCTGTGGAACAGTCCAGGTGGAGCCTCCCAATAACACAGTGGCAACAGCTGGAGGCATCCCCAGCCCACTCCTCTGCCAGCTGCACATCTCTGACTCCACCACATGTGAAGCTCAGAGAGCTGTGTCAGTCCTCATGGCCCCAGGCACAGGGGAGAGCGTTGCTCTGGTGCTCAGGGGAGCTGCCCCACGCAGCCTCTGCACCACCTCTGGCGTGGCTCATCTCCCTGAACAGAGATCCCGTTCCAGGTGACTGAGCCTGCTGGGTCTCCATCCCTCTGCAGGCAGGAAGGCAGAGCGACTGTCAGCAGCCCTGGGGGCTGCCCCGATCTCCCAGGGGTGCAGCAGAGCTGGGGACAGAGTGTCTGTTTGTGGAAAACCGAGAAAGGCAGGACAAAAGAAAGGCAGGCAGCTGCGCAGGTGCCCATGGTGGGCAGCAACACCTCCATGTCCCAGCACAGCATCCTGGCTCCCATCCGGGCGGAGGGGGGAGGGACAACGACAGGACCCCTCCTCACAGCCACACGTGGCCCCCCAAGACTGCCCACCCGTCTCCCCCCGTGGCTGGTGGCTTACGTCAGGCAGCAGATGGATCCTGTGCCCAGCAGGCTGGCATGGGGGTGGCACCGGCGGCGCCTGCAAATACCGCGGCTGTGACGGCGCTGGTTATTCTTAGCACCCGTGGAGGCGCAGGGGGGGTCGCCTGGCAGGGGGATTGGCACTGGCAGGCTCCCCTGGAGCAGATGGCCCAGTGGCATGAGCCAGCTCCCACCACGGGGAAGGGACAGGGAAGGCAGGACAGGCAGATTGCACCCAGAGCCCTGCCCGGCTCTGACGCAGGTGCAGCAGGGTCTTTGAGGAGAGGAGATGATCTGGATGTCACCTGAAAACAGGACAGGGTGCATCTTCTCTCCCAGACACTACAGGGAGGGCCTTCCCAAAGTGAGCACTGGGGAGAGGGGCTGCGGCTGGGAGACCTGGACAGGCACAGAACAGACAGATGGCACATGGCTGGGGACATGGCTGATGGCTGGCACAGAGCTGGCTGAACACAGACCCCCACAGTCCCACTGTCTTCTTCCCAGTCCACTACCCTGCCTTGTCCTGGGGGCTGCAGGAGAAGTCGGGGCAGGACTGGAGAACCTGCCCTGAGCTGTGAGCAGAACACCTCTCATTTCAGCCAGGAGTAGGGAATCCTTTCAGAGCCGAGGGAGTAACATGGAGCCCCTCTGAGTGCAATGGGCTTCAGGGCCAAAACTCTGCCCTCCTGGTCTGCCCCCGAGCCGGCTGAGTGCTCACTCCCTCCAGCATGCCACCCCGTCTGGGCGTGGAGCACCTGGGTGCCCTTGAGGGAAGTGGGTGTGCAGAAACTAGCACTATCCCAGTCCCATGAACAGCAGGACCCAAAAAGGCCAGAGCTAAACATAGGAAACCTACTTTCCAGCTGCTGCCACCAGCTGATCACCTTGAACCACGATGTGGCTCCTGGATCTGGGGCTTTGGGGAGCTCAGCGTGGCTCGTGCGTGAGAACGTGGCAGCCCACGATGTGTGCCGGCTGCAGACAAGGAGCCATGAGCTAATGGCCAGGGAGCAGCCCCAAGCCCTGTGTGGCAGCTCTGGAGGGGCCGTGGGCGAGGAGGCACAGCCAAAGGACACAAGGAGCCGGTGACCTGCACCCCGAGCCACCTCCAGCGCCGTCGGGGCCGGGCAGGACGCCCTGGGCCCGGGGCAAAGCCACTGGGGTAGCTGAGGCCGAGGAAGGGGTGCCAGTCCTTCCCGCTGTGCCCACGGGATGGCAGCAGCCTCCCGCGGGCACCCGCCCACGGAGCTCGGCGTGGCGCTCAGCTCAGCCCGGGGCGCAGCCCGAGCACAGCTCACGGCGGCCGTTCTGAATCCGGAGGGATGGAAGAAAAGAAATCTCAGCGCCCTCCTGTTTCTGTGGGTCCTGGCAACAGTGGGGTCACCAGGGACTCCCCTCACTACCCCCTGCCACAGGGCAGATGGGTACGGCTCAGTTCCCTTCCCTCCCTCTTCGCTCACTTGAAGGGCTGAGGAAGCACCTCAAAAACAGCCCTCGGCAACCACCAGTGCAGAGGAGGAGGGGACACTCCTGGGGCAGCTTGCGAGTCGTCCGTCCTTCAGGAATTCACCTGTTTTCAGGATCATCCCAGGGCTGACAGCTCCCCCCGCCCACACTTGGACCCCAGGCAGGTGCCACCTCCACTTGGAGCCGGATCCTGCCAGTCTCCAGGTCCGATGGGGCCTGGCATGGGAAGCCCTGCCCGAGATCACCGCGGCCACTCTCCCAGCTGTGGATCTGTGGTGGATCTGGCAGTCTCATGACTGCCCTGGTTACTAATGGCCTGGAAACTGCTTCATCCTCATGGGATGCATCTTCCTTCTTCACACTAAACAGGGAACAGGAATGTTTGCTGGACACTCCTGCCGCTGCTTCAGTGGCAGCAGCTACCGAGTTAACAACCCCGGAGGGCACTGTCCTGCCACCGGGACCCCTGCGGCTGCAGTGATCTGGTGGCTTTGCCCTGCCAGATTTTTGACTGGTTTATCTCTCATCAATCCTGCGCCCTTCAGACATGCTGCAATCCTCCGATCGCTGCTTCCTGCCGCTCCTTCCACCGGCCCTTTTGCAGCCCCGCTGTACAGACCCTCCTGCCTCCCCTACGTCCTGCCCGCCCCTGGCGGGCTTCCCCACCTTGCCTGCTCCTGCCCCCGGGCAGCTCTGCTTCCTTGGACCCCTGCCCAGCTCTTCCCCACCAGCTCCCGGTTGTTTATCTCTCTGAAGGATAAGGGCTCCCCGGGCTGGACCCCGGGGCTCAGTGACCGGCAGCGATGGCAGCCCAGCCCCGCGGCCCCCCCTCACCCCATCTCTGCGTATGCTTCGAAGCCGGAACCTCGTCACCTTCCCGAATCTCATTCCGAGGGTCCCGGCCCACTCGTCCCCACCTCTCTGAGGTGGTGTCCCATGCCCCAGCCCCACCAGGATGGCACCATATGCCCCAGCCACTCTTCACCAGCCCCCCAGAGCAGGTCACTGGTGGCAGAAATGTTCACCCTGAGATGCAACAGTGCCAGGAAAGCCACTTCTCCTCTTCCTAGAAATTCCCATTTTCCTTCGCATATCCCCGAGTCCCAGGCACCTGCCGCGAGTCTCAACGTGCCCAACATCCATAGCCCCCAGGCTTCGTGCGTTCCACCCATGCCTGGTTTGGCCCCGGGCGAGGCGGCTCCTAGACGTTCCCAGCAGTGAAGCAGGGTCCTTCCTGGCTTTTTCCCCCATCCTGGAGCCTTTCATCCCCGCTTTCCTCTTTCCTGCCCCGTCTCCGGAGCCACGCGGGCTGCCCGCGCCAGTGCTTCAGGGAGTGATGCCGCGGGCAGCGCCAGCCTCCTGAGCCCCCACGCCACCCCCGGAAAGCACAGCGCGGGGCGAGGGTCCCCACCGGGAAGGGGGCACCGTGGCCCTTTGTCACTCCATGTCACCCCATGTTACAATTCGCCAGCTTCTACCAGACCCAAGCGTGAGGCGGGCGCGCTGCGCTGCCGGGGAACGGCTGCTTGGGGCGGGCGGAGCGGAGAGGGGCTGGGCCGGGGCGGAGCGGGGCCGG
>VZRX01001214.1:0-60535 GCA_013398075.1 Notiomystis cincta
AGCTGCGCCGGGGCGCTCCCGAGCCAGCGGGGAGGCAGAGCAGGCTCCGGCTCCGGCTCCGCTCAGGCTCCGCTCAGGCTCCGGCTCCTCTGGACCGTGCCAGGGGGCGCGGGGAACTGGAGCGCAGCGGGCACGGCCCGGGGGGCGGGAAGCCACGAGGTGACAAAAAGACACGTTCGGTGCCATTCTCTCCTCAGATTAATGCTGCTGAGGCAAACCCCGGCTCGCAGAGGGAATTCTCCCGGAGTCAGGGGAGAATGGTGAGTGCGGAGAGACTGCTTAGATACTCATCTAATTTTTTCCCTCCAGACTTGCTGGGCCCGGAGGATTTCACAGTAGCGCGAGAAGCTGACAAAGGCAACGTTAGAGGTGTGAGCGGTGGTCAGAGTGCTCAGGGAGACAACAGATGTCATGAGAGAGGAAGAGGAAAAACACGGCACAGAGAATTCAAAAGGGGGCAATAGGTAGAGCCAAGCACTGTCAATCATTGCAGCCTCTATTCCCAGAAAAGTACTGAAGCACATAATCACACATCTTTAAGTACATGGTAGCTAATGAAGTGATAAGTTCCAGCCAACATAGATTTGTCAAAAAAATCACATCAAGCCAGACTCATCCCAAGCCGTGACAGGATAACAGGCTTTGGATGTGAGTGGTGCTCGATCTGTTATGGCTGGATTTAAGTAAGGTTTTTGACACCAGCTCAGAGAAGTCTTAATTGAGCAAGCAAAAGACACAGCATAATAAAATGACTGCAGTGGTGCAAAAATACAACGGCAACGTTTCACTGTGACAAATAGCAGGACAGCAAATAGAGAGGTGGGTATGTCCTGAGCATGGTACCAAGTCTTGATTATGTATGAGTGACAGAATACAGTTTATATGGATTGGATTTGCCAACAATGCCAAACTGGCAGAGCTGGAAGCATGTTGCAGCACAAGAAAAAAATTCATAATCTTCCTGAAAAAGTTGCAGAAATATGATGCAACTGAATTAACACAAGTGCCAACTTCAACATTTAAGCAGGAAAATAACAATTGCACAATAGCAAGACTGGAAACAGATGAATAAACACCAGGTTTACAGAAAAGGGGCTGGGGATCAGAGCAAATCACAAACTGAACATGCATCAACAATGTCACACTGTTGTGAAAAACGCTGCAGTACAGAGAGATGCATAAACAGAACTGTCATATCTAGGACATAGGAAGAATTCCTCATGTTTACTACTGGTGAAGCCTGATCTGTATGTTCAGATTTGGCCTCTGCATTTCAAGAAAAATTTCTTTCAAAAACTTCCAACAGAAGACAGTACAAGGAAGAGCAAAAAACAATTTCACCATTTTAAAAGATGTGACCCTAATTCAAAATAGGAATGTGTGAGATTTTTTAGTCTAGAGAAAAAAAGACCATGGGCAGAAAAATCCATTGTTCACTAAGTCCACTGCAGACAAGGCTAAATTTAACAGCTTTAAACTGTACTGAAAGAAATTTCAGTTAGACATTAGGAACAGTTCTATTAAGATAGGGATAAATAAATCTGGCACATATTCTCTACAGGACCCTGGAAATGTTATTAGGATGGCTTTTAATATTAAGTTAAATATCTATAAGAAAAATAGAAAAGCATTTGACTGCTGTGAAGTAATGGAGGCACACTAAATGATAATTGTTTTCAACAATTTTCTGTAGCTGCAGTTACTATCTAGATATCTGTTCTGATCCTATTTTTTTTCTGATAAAAGTCAATCCCAGAGGCATTTAAACATTTAATGTGTTGTCATGATCTTATGCACAGGTGTAGATATCCCCTTTGGGAGTCTTTGTCATGTTACAATCAGCATAGCTGTGTGGCAACATATGTCACATGCTCAGCTAATTTGCTCATTTATGAACTTTATACATCACTATAAATTCCACATTTAAAAATAATGTGTGTGTTAGTGTTCATGTAACCATTGTCTATCACAGCTTTTGCTTCTCTTTGCTTTTTCTCCATGGTACCAGATGCTGATTTTCCCCCAAATCCATTAAATTTGGGGGTTTCTCTGGAGCTTGCCAGTTAGGAGAAGGCAAAGTGAGTGGTTTATGTTGTGGGACTGAGACCCACCAAACTCAACTCATTAGAGATGACTAAAAGGCCATTAAATAGGCCAATTTTCAATCTCCACTGAGTTAGACTGAATTCAAACTGATAGCCTACAGGCAAAAGGCTATGAATTTCATTAACAGTACCCAAAAGCATTCAGTCCCCTAATGAGTGCTAATATTATTCTTCTGAGATTTAAGCTTGTTTTCTGAAAATATACATTTATAAATCGAGTTCTAATTATTTTGGAGCTTGTAAGGACAGTCTTTCCACTGCTCTTAAACACAAGAAACATTATCCTCTTGTGCAATCCACAGATTCCTTCTAAGAATCTTACATAATTTGTGCTCCATGCTAACCAAAATACAAACAATAAAAATGTGAAAAAGCAAATATTAATACTACCCCTGTGCTTCTTGCTGAAAATCATATTGTTTATTGCACACAATCATTTTAAGGTCATCACACTTGCTTAAATATGTTTTGTCCCATAGAAGGTAAGATTTAAGGAACAGCAATTCTTCCTTCAATTCTGCAATTAATAACTGAAGGAAAACACCAAATTCTAGGAATTCTTCTTGTAGAAGAAGATGTAGTGTTTTATTATATTTCACATCTATTTTTGAGCAAGTAAAATGCTTAGCATAAGAAAACCTGAACTTCAGTTCTAATGCTGCCAAATCCCAGAATTTATTAATATTTTAAAGATATCTAGCAATTTTTTACTCTCTCAATACTTGAACTAAGAGGCCCAATTCCATTAGCACTAGTGGACTCTTAAAAATGCTTATGATTCACATAATCTGTGGATCAAAAGAAAAATCCACATTTGGTGTGAATGAATAAAGCACATAAATGTGATATTTCATTAAATTGGCAGTGTGGTAAAAGATTACATCCAGTGGTGTCAGAAGTCTTTTTTGATTTCTAATTCCACTTCTTTTTCCATTTATAGTGTGTGAAAAGTAGTAGATGATCTTAAAGGTTGCCTGATGGATTAAGAAGACTTGAGAAATAGACACAAAATGACACAAAATTGGGATTGCATGTCTGCACGAAATAGAAACTTTAGGACCAGTGAAGCATTCTAATGTCAGTCAAAGAACATGTATGGCCAGTAAAGAACCACACAATAGGATTATTGAAAATCAAGCCAGATATTGCACAGCTGGCTTTTTGTTTGCAGGAATTCTGGCTGTGTCCTGTATTATTTCTCCACCAATGCAGACAAGGCCTAATAATGGTTAAAACAGCATTTGAAAATCTCATGAGAGAATGATGCTTCCTAGGTTCCTCCTGGTCTTCAACATGGCTGTAAAAAGCTTAAAACAAGGCTGCTTCTTTCAAGTTAGCAGCAAAGTATGATTAACTGGAACCAATTTAGAAACTGTTTCTTCATATAAACGTTTTTGTAGCTGAAGCTGCAGAGGGAGAGCTGGAACAGGTTTAAGCTGAAGCATTTTGAATGAAAGAAGACTGCAAATGCCTCCTTGTAACACACTGCAAAATCCCAAATGCCTGGAGGGAAATACTTTTTAATGATAATTTCTTACATTTATATAGCACCTTTAATTCCCTAGAACCCCAAGCACTTCATTAACTTTATACAGAAAGCTTCACCATGGAAATATAGCCACTATATGCATCATTCCTTGAAAATCTCTTATTCACTTGACTCATATTCTGCTTATCCTGTGTACAGCAAACAAAACAACAACAGATAAAATATTAAGCTATATAATGCTGAGTTGTAGAACAATTTAAGGCTGTATGGTTTACAAAATGCTCTCATGTAATGCATACATTGCATTTAGCCCATTCATTTTCCTTCTCCATTTACTATTTCCATCTCATCTTTATACTATAGCCCTTGGTAGAAAATTTTGTCTTCCATAACATTTTCACAATTGAAATTATTCTTGATGTCTGAATGTCAGACAAAAATGGTCTCTATAGGAAAAAGTAGCATCTTCTATTAAATTCGCTACTACAGACTGGAAAAGCAGAGGTTTTGAGTACTTAGATATAATGATGGGATTCTTTTAAGGTGAGGTGGTTGTACTAATAAAATCCCTTATCCTTATGTATAAAGTTTGTCTTGTCTTTGCCTTTAGACCCTTGTAACTACAAAAACAAGCACACAGACACATGATGTGAAAGATATCTGTGTTTCATTGCTCAACTTGCCACAGAGTTTTTCTTTGCACCCTACAGAGATGTTTCTGGTTTCTTGGCCTTTCCTTCAATGACATAATGCTGATTTCACTAATATCCACAAATTTAGGAACTCAATGTACTGGTTGTTTCAAAAAACAATAATCAACATCATTTCAATTGAAATACTAGAAGAACCAATACAAGAATTATTTGAAGCAGCTTGATTTATTTAAACATTGTAAAAACTAACAGGGGGAAAGTGACTTTTCCTAACCTTTTTTTTTTTTTGCTGTTTGAGCTGTTGATTCATGTTCTGCTGGCTTGCATGTTTCACAGGCTCTTTTGAGATACAGTTGTCAATGTTAATTAAAGAGGATTGTCTCATCTTGTCTACTTTTCAGACAGAACAAAAAATGTATTTTATTTATAAATTTAGTCCCTGCTATAAATCAAGATATTCTAGTCATCTTTGTCAATATGAATTAAACTTTTAGAATATCAGTAAAATAATAAGCAGTAAGAGCATATAGGTAAAATTAAAACCATTAGCCATTAAACCTATGTCTCTCTTAACAGTGATCCCAAGATAGTCCCGAAATAAAACTATTTTGCAACAGAAGGGTGTTTAGACAGCGTGCCTAGGGAAACATTTCTGCTTGGCACTGAGGATTGCCTTTAGAACCGTCCTACTGTTGTGTTTCAAATCTCGCAGCGAGGAGATTGCTGAGATTACATAACACAAACAACTGCCACTGTTTCCTCACCGTTCAGCTCCTGTCCATAGGCAATGGTACGAAAATTTCCATGTCTGTTGCTTAGACCTGCTGCCCTTGGCCAGGCCCGTGCTTGCAATTACAAAACAGCTTTTGTCAGGAGGACAGCAGCTCCTTCCCAGCTTCCCACAGTTGTCTCCTGTTCTCAGTCTCACCACTATGGAGCGTTCCTGTCATCTGCCTCTGATCACAGGGCAGCAGCTGCTGGGGCAGCGCTGCCTGCCTGGCACACCAGGCTCCATTCTTAGCTGTTCCACAGGTACTGCCACAGTAAACATTAGCAATCGCAAATCCTGGATTAATTATCAATAGTTGTTAACTAACCTTGGCCCTAATGCTTACTTTATTTCATCTAGTGTTATTCTGATCATCTGTGTTCCCCTCAGGAGAATCTGCCATCTCTCTTCTCACATCTGAGTTACTGAGCTCAAGTCTCACAGAATTCAAAGATCACAAAAAAGCAGATTAGTGTAGGAAAATACCACCATATATTATAACACTGACCTTCTTAAAAACAATGTATTGCCTTGGAGAGTTGCCATTTGCATCTCACACAGGAAGCATTAATATATGAAAATATGCTATGAGCAACGAAACCATAAAAAGTTTCTTCCTGAACTTGTTGATTAATTATAATTTAGTGTGAGAGGAAGAAAGCAGTGGCAATAAACGGGCCTTCAACAGATGATGGAAAAGGACCTAGATCTAATAGGTGTAAATTATCACAGCTCTGCCTAACCGATGGTTCAGTTCACACTGTAGTGCCAAAATGATACACAGGAAGAAGACAGAAACAGTAACTTGGAGATCCTTGTTTCAGGTGTCACACTGGTCCTTGCAGAGGTCACAGCACGAATGAACCCAGCTCCTACCACTACGGGTCATGAGCTGGACCTTTGCCATGACTGTGCTGGCAGAGTGCCAGTGACAGGAGGGGAACTGCACTAGGCCTGAGAGTGCCATGTTCTGTCTCGTCAAGGTGTGTCACCCACTTGCTACAGCCACCTCTGTGACTAGCATCAGGGTCACACCCGTGCTGCAGCACAAATCAGAGACCACAGCAATGTCACAGTGCAGAATTAGTGACAAGGATCCTTTCAGGCACACTCCACCTTCAACGCTGTGACTTGTCTACGTCCAGTGAGGGACACAGGTGGCACAACATGAGGAAGTCCCCTCCCTCAGACAAAGATCATCTCAACACCCTCACAAAAAGGAAAAGGCCCTGCTAATCAACCCCCACCACTTCTGTACTTCAAAGTCATCTGGCCAGATGGAAGCCAGGACAAAGATCCAAGTGAAGACATCTTCACCAAAACCCTTTGCCTTTAGAAGCAAGTTCCATATGTTTTAGCAGCACTTGAAAAATGAACAGCGTCTCTCAGTCGTCAAAATCATTGCCAGGCAGGATTTCAAAACGCCTTCTTTTCCCTGCAATTTCCTACTCCTCTGCTTGGTAGACATTTGCTACATCAGCAATTCTGATTTCTCTCACTGTCACATGGACATACACCTTCTTGTCCTTATGCTTGACACAATTATAAAAATCTGTATTGTTTGTTTGTAAAGTGCCAGAGGTTTGTGCATGGGAAAACATAACAATTGCATTTAATGAAGAAGTAAAGAAAGCAAAAAACCATTTTACTACTATTAATGTGGAAGTATTGGGGATCTTATTTTGTGTTTAGGTAAGATCACAGCAGCAGAAAGTCTGTTTGATATGCCATACCTTCTGTTTGTTTCTTAATTGTATGGAGTTTGGTTTTGATCAAGACAATTAATTATGAATATACCTGAGTTTTCTAACATCAGAGATAAAGCTTAAAAAAAAACTACAAAAGGTTTTTTAAACTATATTGTAGTGTATAGATAAGTATATATCTTCAGGGCATAAAAACAGACATCTTTGTAATTGAATCCTGGAGGGGGGGACACTACATAAAACTGTGATAGTTCTACACAGTCTTAGAGTTAATATGCAATTATGAAAAATTATTTAGTAAAGTTTGTGGTTGTACAGAATCAGTGTATGGCATGGTATATTAATAAAAAAGAAAAGACCAAGTTACAGCCTAGGGTTTATTATAATGACAGCATTGCTACCCAATAACTTTTTCCTTTCCAACCTTCCTCCCATTCCCTTTTTATGCCAAAGGAAGAGAAACATCTCTTAGCTCCTCACTTTGACCACATCCATTACCACTCATCTGCCAAAAAGTATCTTCAGTGCAACGATCAAAAGCTGTATTAAAACTTTTACTTCTCTCTTGTTCATCCAGTATTTCCATATCACATCCCACTTAAACTCTCAGGTGAATTATTTTGAACAGTAGTTCATTTGCCATTATCTCATTCATGAAATACTGTCAGGTTTGGGATTTGCAGGCAGATCTTGTATTATACCACTACTGGTTTTACTGTGAAGTTCATATGAACATAAAAAGTCTCATTATAAGCTCATTGAAATAACTTTAACGAGCTTTCAACCAGGCTCTAAGAAAGAAAATTCTTGCACTAATTTTCCTACCAACAACCCCCCGTGTATTTAAAATAACTGTAAAATAGTTATTTCAGTATCATCGAATGCTTGCTGAGTAGAGGTTTCTCAGACAAAAGAAAGAGTGAGGAAACTTAGAAGAATGGTCATGTTCAATTTTAAAATTTGTCCCAGTTTCACAGGCCTTGGCTCTGGGTTCCAACAAAGTGTGTGGAAATGGACTCAGATAAAGCTTTGGGAAGTGTATTTTTAGTCAGATTGTGCAGATAATTCATAGAGTAAAAATGGGGTAAAAGCAGAAATAGCAGAGTAGTATAATTTTGGGAATTTCAGCATAAGCTGTATCTGAACACTCTGGAAGCACTCAAATCTGTCTATTAGTGTGTCAAATATGTCCCTCTAATTCCATCCCATGCATATTAGAATTTCTTCTTACAAAGTTATGTGTGAATTGTCATTCAAATATACCTCTGGCTTTTACTTACTAGATTTATATTCTATCCTAAAACAGCACAGAAGTTTTTACTTACTCTGCACAAAAGAGAATCCTGATTTGAAATTTAACAGGAGCCAGATAATGGCAGTTTAATATTTCATGTAGATGTCTTAATCAGCAAGTCATTTAACCCAATCAATGTTAGAGAGTACTTTTTAAAGTATCCCATTTACGAATAAGCAATAACCATGTTTTGTCACATTGTATCAATTATGATTTCCAAAAGCTGAGGGCACAGTCTCATTTGTGATAGTTTTAAGAAGCACAGCTCTCCACAGTGACTGTTAAAATGGCACATGCTGGGGAAAACAGTGCTTATTAGGATTAATTTAAGACAATGGGTACTCACTAAGCCTGAATTGTATATGATCACTTCCACCATTAATGCATTACAGTTTATCTCATCCTTTAAAAAGAAATAATTACATATTGAGAATTCCCTTTTTTCTCTGACAGAGCTGACAGAATTTAAATCTCAGGCCCAAGGGAGGAGAGCAGTGGCTTGAGGCATGCAGCCCTCCTGTGCTGCAGCAGGACAGTGCAGAGGGCAGTTCAGGCCAGCAAGGGCTACAAGGAACAGTGACAGCCCATCCTTTCAGGAGTTTCAAGTAGCAGGTTGTGGAAAATTAATGATGCCTGACTGTCAAAGCTTGTGTTGATCAAACAGCTTTGCAGCCTGCTGAGAGCAGAGAGGCTGAAAACGCCCTCTGAGAGCAGTACTGCTGTTGCTGCACAGGACCCAGAAACAGCAGATCACAGTGCTTCTCAGCAGTTCAGGGAGCTGACACCTGGTGTTAACAAGGGTGAAGGGCTGGAAACCAGGGTGAACATTCAGGACATGGAGCCACCATTTCTAACCCCAGGCGTGCGTGAACTTTGGTCCCTTTCTACCTCTTGTGCCAAAAAGGGTCACTGTAAAGTGCAGCCTGGGGCAACAGCAAGTGGGGGAGCTCCTGAATGCAGAGATGTTGGCAATCAAGGTAGGGCAATCACAGCAGGTGCACAGGGGCTGTCCCTGCACACTGTGCCAGGTCTCCAGATATCGTAGGTACCTCTATCCCACAGCAGCAGCAGGATACCACGTGAGGCCTTCCCACTACTCATGTGACATCACTACACACATACCACATACAACCCACAACCTACACAGCCCTACCTTTATGTAAAAACCCTCATCCATAACCAGCCTTCTGATCCTGCTGCAGCAGCCAGCTGGTCTCCTCCCTGGGATTGTCAGCACCTCTGTGGTCCCTCCATCCATTCTGAGAGGACCCATTCAGGCCTTCACTTCAGAAACAAAATCTGTAGTGCTCTCTCCTTTTGCTTTGCCAACAATATAGAGAAGGAGATCACTCTCCTTCTGGGAAGGAAGGCAGCTGATCCTCCTCTGGGTTAAGAGATGTGGAAAAGGCTTGGCTTGTAGCTGTGGCCTCCCAAATGTGGAAGAAGACTATGAGAGGCCCAAAGTGTTTGCAGATGGCAGCCCAGGGCCAGGTGGAGGTGATGAAGAACACGTCACTGTTAACCAGAGGGCCACATGGCCAGCTGGTGCTGAACAGGTGTGGGCAGGTGTGGCACACACACAGGTGCAGAGCTGTAGTGTAAAGACTAAGCTACATGGCCCTGTTGGACAGGTACAGGGGTGCTTCAGGGAAAGGCACCGAGTAGAGATGGTCCAGCTTCTATGCATGTGGGGGGAAACAGAAGCTTTCTGAGCAATTTTCCTGTAGCATCCCAGCTGGAGTGTTCCTAGGGAGTCCCAGAGGGCACAAGATGTTCAGGCAACAGAGCCTTAATAGTAGCACAGGAGCACTTCTACTGGACAGAATGACAAAACTGGCTGGCCTCCCTACATCTCACAGTACTTTTGTTCTGAGCAGGATGAGGATATTTTACTTGCAGGGAGGGGAGGCTGACTGAACAAGTTTCATTTCCCAGTAGGAGCAGGAAAATTAAATGGCTTGGGGAGTACCTCACTGGGAATGTCATGTGAGTGATTACCTGTGCACCTAAAAGGAAAAATAACCTAATATAAAATGTAGTATGTATCAATCTCAACTTGCAATGCCTTCTAATTATGGGATCTCAAAAAACCTCCACAAAATCAAGCCTTGAGTTTCATTTAATTTAGAATTATTTTTTTTTTTTCAAACCCACTGGGCTCGGTTTGAAAAGAGACTATAGAAAAAGGAACTGCCATAAAAGAGCTTATAGAAGAACCCAAAATTTCTCCTTATTTTATAGGTTACTTCAATGGAACTTTAAGTGTAAGACGACTGGCCTGGTCCAGATTTGACCATTCTCTTCCAAAGTCTGAGAGACTTGCAGGAGTACCTATGCTTTATATTCTGTTTCATGGGAATATTGTTCTTATTTTTATTTTACTAGTATTTAAAAACACTCACTAGAAGTTCCTGCAGCTGTTTGGCCACATAATAACAGACAGCCTCTAATTCCTCATGCATGGCACTCAGCATGATGTAATCAGAAAAAAGGCCCCAAACCTGTTCCTGCATTCTAATAAGTGTGTGTGTCACTTTGTAGGAGATCAGAATCCTGTCCAAATTCTGCAAAGTCTAACAGAACAACAGTTGCCAAATGACAAAACCTATCAGAAGACACAGAGTAAAAAGGCACATCTTTGTTTCTGATCTTCACAGTGCCAGTACTGGCAAGAGAAATGTCAAGATTTCCAAAATAAAGCCAGTTAACCACTGTAACTGCTATTAAATATAAACAAAGACATAAAAGTAGAGTGGTTGGAAGCCAATATGTGAACATCTGAAACAGTAGCTATGTATACAATTACTGCTTTGTTAACATTATCTACTCCTGGAGCTGTGCAGCTCCACTGCCTGTGCTGGGAACACAGGCACAGACCTCTGGGACCTGCAGCAGGAATCTCAAAAGCAGAATATGTGTGTACCCCCATACACTGTGGAGTGGTGGGAGGAGAACAGGGACTGCAGAGAGGTGCAGTTTCTTGCCCTTTACTGTCAGGCAGGACACACTGCACAAGGAAGCAGCAAGAGTACCTTCACTGGCCTTCTCCCCAGTAACTCCCCTCATCCTGGTAAGGGCCAGCAAGCTAAATTCGTGACAGCAGCTAGTTTTTTAAAGGCTCTGCCACTATGGCAGTAAGAAAACATGTATTGGCAGTCTAAACCAGGTAAAATTATGTGGAAGATAACATAAAAGTGAGAACTTAATGGGTATTAATTAGTATGCTAATAATACAGCTATTTTTCTTGCATTGACACAGCTGTTCAATAAATGCCCTGTTCAGCACTGAACACCCATATGATATGGTAAATAAAAATGGTGTTTTCCTAAGTAAGAATTATGGTCTTGTCTGTACACAAACCTGTATCCATTTAATTTATTCAGTAAAGAAATGGATGCAGTACTGTCAACATGTAGACAAAATGCAGGGGGTAAAATGATATTATATGGGTCTATTAAATACTTACAATTTCAGCAGCCTTGTTTTCTGCAGGTACAATGGCATTTTTCATCTGAGCACAATCTATAATGATCCAGATTCTGGATGTGAAGAACAAGACTGATCCACTATCTGCTGGAGTCCATGCTGGTCTTTTGGGGAACTGCTAAAAGAATCCAAACAGAACTGTTTGTGCAGAATTGCACTGAACTGCTGTCCGAGACATGGCTATTATTGGAGTATTCCTGGCGCTTCAGTGTTACAAAAGAAATACACTAAAATCTTTAATTGATGTCATTGAACTGCTGTAGTGTTGAACACATATTGCACTCAAACATATTGAATGTTTACAATTTATTATTTCAGGTTTTATGACAATGCCTCTGTGGTAATATTTCTGCAAAATCTGGAAGATACGGGAAGGAGAAGTCTGCACACTATAAAGTGCCACAGAACTGAAGACCTGTCAAAACAAAATGAGCTATAAAAACAATAATATTCAGGCAACATCACTCTCATTAAACACCTAATGATGCCACAGGCATATTAGTGGGGAAATGCTCATGAGGCTCATGAAGAATTAGGAGAAAAAAAAATAAATAAACCCCCTTTTCCTAAAACCGCTTGCCAAGCTGTTTGTACATTCTGCCGCAGGCAGTTTCTTGAAAAAGATGGAGATGTGAATGGAGACAGGCAGTGACTATTAGATGCTGATGATGGTGAGGGCAAGCAGAATTGATGCTAGAGATTAAGGGCTGCATTTTGTGCTCAGTTGTCTCGCCTGTCTCAACATTTCATAGTATTTAAATGAATCTGTTACATAAGGCATTTCTCCTGTCTATGCCGCTCCGCAGCCATATTCTCCTTTCTGGTATGGATTGTCTTGGGAAACTTGCCAAGCTGTGACAGAGCAGTGCATAAAAGGAAATCATGCTCATAAGCTGGGGGTGGGGAGAGCTGCAGGTGAACAGATTCAGTGCAGCAATATATATGCACTCTCCTGTCTCACAAACTGAGGGTTTAAATGAAAGGAGAGCCACAGTGCTGCTTTTAAAAAGTGCATGGGGCTGCTGAAGACCCCAAACATCCCAATCATTTGCTCCAGGGAGGGTGTGAGCATAGTGGAGCAGAACTGCTCAACACTGCACTGGCTGCTGCTTTGGCAGACTGGAAGAACAAATAAGTACTTTCTCTTAAGATGCCAAAAAAGCCACATCCAGTTTTGGAGCACATTCCTGATACCAAACACCTCCTTTACACTAAGGAAGGATCTAGACTTCGTAATTAAAGACAGAGGGAAACACAGGTGGACCCTGCCTCTTGTAGGAGTAAGTTATTACCTGCCTGCCAAGACCTGCCTGCAAGATTTGGCATTTCCTATAGAATTCAGGGAATGCACTTGTTGTTAATATGGATTATTTTATTTATTAATAGTCAAGCTCTCAGGTAGCTGTTGGCTTTTCATCTTTATACCTCAAAATGCTTCATAAAGATCATTATCAACAAAGGAACACAGACATCTACATTTGGTCTTTGGCATGGAAAGAGTGTCACAGTTCACTTGTAAAGTAGATATGCCAGCTGAGCTTTACTCTGGCCACCTGCCCTGGAAACAATCAAATTATTGGAGGTGGGTGGAGGGATTTGTAGCTGAAGTTCAGTAACACAAACATCTACGGGAGATAAGGCAACCCTACACAACACAATGTTGTGCCTGGCTGGAAGATGTGGAGGTCAAGGAGACTCTCAGCTTGAAGTCTACAATACTGCAGCAAGCTCCAGGCATCTCCAGATCAGACCAAGATTCATTACTACAAGGTACTGCTGTGGATTACTGCACTGAACACTTTTAACTGCTCCATCCCTGACGAAGATTTACTGTCCTTTCACCATCTTCACTTGTTACAGTAAAAGACAGGTAAAGAAATGTGTTTGAGCTGATAAATTTTTTGGCAGTTTTGCCCTGCACACAGACTAGGGTTTTTTATCTTAATGACCTGCAGCTGAAACAGATGTTTTGCTTTAGTGTTTTAAAGCACTTCACAAAACTTAACACTAATTTATTCTTTCACAGAGCAGGGAAGAAAAAAAAAAAAGCTTGATATCATTACTCACATAACAGAACAATGTGAAAAATGGAAACAGATGTGTCTCATTTAAGCATGAATAAGAAGGAAGTGAAAGAAAAAAGATGATGATGTACTAGTGATTAAGAGAAATACCACGGCTTGGTTAAGTCAAGACAATTTCTTATGGATCTCCAGTGAGTCCTGAAAGATCTTCCTAACAACTTGGTCCCTGATTCAGCAAGCACATGGAAGTGCTTAACTCCAGCTGTGGAGGTTGTCTCACATGCTTCATTTATAATACTTTTAAAAGCTGTACAGCCAAATGAATGCCTTACAGTTAGGAGCTGAGGGATCAGTGGCATTGTTCCTGAAGACAGTAAGGCACTTACTGTTTTCACAAACTACAGACATCAAAATTTGAATATCAGAATAGAAATGAAGTCAAACTCAAAATACATTGTTCCTGAAACATGAGTGCTTTGATTTTCTGCAGTACAGACAGAGCATTGCAAGATCCATAAACAGCAGCCAGGGATCCTCTGAGAGCTCCAGCTTTCCCCCTAAGGAGTGCAGCTCCTGGCAGAAGGGATCTGATCTGCTTTGGCAACTGCCTCTCACCACAGACTGTCCCTGCAGAAAGGTCTGATTTCAGCTGCAGGGCCTTTCCCTTTAAAAATCTTTCATAAACCTTCAGTGACATGAGTTTCACTGGGGGAAATGCAACCCTTTAACAACTCACCACTGAGAAAAAAATTACTTGCAGAGATGCACTGGGCAAGGGGTTTATGTAATAGTGTGCCTCTATTTCTGTCTGTGGGATCTGGGTGCAGACAAAAACCCATCTTTCATTGTTGGTACTAATTTTGTCTTAAGCCTGGTGAAGGATTCAAGGCAGACAATCAGGCTGAGACAAGACTGTTCCCTCCCTCCCTCGTTCCAGAGTAAAACCCAGGCCAAGAAGTGTGTCCTTGCTCCAGAGGCATTGCCATGGCTTCCAGTGGCCTCCACCGTACCACTGCTGAAGGTGGGACAACCCCACCAGTGCTTACAGCCAGGACTGAGGTGCAGAGATTTCTTCCACCAAAGGAGACCCTCCTGGTATTTCCATTTCATCAAATGCCTGCTCAGACAGTTTTCACTCTTTGTTACCCCAGAACAAATGATCCTCTCTCGCCAGCCTAACTGAATTATTTTTGGTCCATCTGGAACTGCATGTCCTTCCCCAACTGGAAGAAGCGTAGCTACTCCTGATGTTCCCAGCAAGAAGAAAGGCAAAAGAAATGTTCAGATTCCCCATGGATTACAGCACTGTTTAAAAAATTAAATCCTTTTGTTTCTAGACTGTACCGATTTATTAGGAACCATTGGGTAGAAACAGAGCAGTATAAAATTCCTTTTACAAAGGAATTCTTAGAAGGAAAAATTGAAAATAAGGCTTCAAATATTCTTGTCTGACTTTTAAGGACAACATTTCATTTCTAGGAAACTGTCATTTTCCACTCAGGATTTTTAATATGAAAGTAATGTTTCTGAATTTGTCACTGATTTCAGCACAGTTGCCGAGAGAGATTTAGCCCTGTATGCAGTCCACAGACTGTGCATGCAGAATTAATACTCTCGTTAACATTACTATATGCAAATGCTCCCAGGATGCAAAGAGAGATTTGTATTTCAGATTAATATTTTATGGGAGTTTTGTGTGTACATGATAAATGAATAAATGGAGGGACACAAGGGGACATGAAGAACATGTGCATCATGTGTGAGAACTGCATTAATTCTTAAATGTTTGCAATGGCCACAAGATGGTTAAGGAACGAAAAAGATTTATTATTGCAATTACATAGGCGGAGAGAATAAGGGAAGAAAAATGAGAGATCAAGGGAGTCGTTTCATGTTACAGTTTCTCCAGCTGCAGAGCTGGCTTGAGAGGCTCTCCAGACCCTCCTGCCCCCGTCCTTTCCACCCGATGTGCCTTCCCCTGGCTACAGATCACCACACCTTTAATTCTGCCAATCCAACCATTTGCATGATCAAGCTTTAAAGCAGCTCTTAATTACAACATGGAATCACACTCTTAGTTTACTTGGTCTCTCCTTCTCTTCCATATTGAGGGTCAGTACCATATAAAATCTCAGCACTAACACAGTGCTGTGGATATGAAAAAATAGGCATGGCAGGGAGACTGAGAAGAGATCTCAGAATGTGCAGGTCAAAAAGGAGAGTTCCATGGAAAAACTGCCACTGATTTCCTACTTTTCAGCTTCTGGGTCACCCCTTCCCTACCTTTCTAGTTGTCCTTATTCCACTGAAGCTTTATTGCTACCCTGGAATGACATGAAGCTCCCTCACACTTTAACTATAAGAAATGTAATATTGTATTTGTCCAAAAACCTACAGGAGTAAAAGAAGATCCCTGAGGGGATATTATTAACTGCCTGCTACTTATCATTGATGGTTATTCTCTGAGACAACTCTCCTGTTTAATCTTTATGCTCTCGACAATAACCCTTCTCTCTTTTTGATCAAGTGTTTAATTTTCTTGAAAGATTTTCTCCGACTTTAGTTATTATTGAAGGGGATTTTAATTTTACCCCAACTCTTTAATGGCTAAATCTTGCATATCCACTATTTCAAATAGGGGTATTTCAGTTACTCTAAGTAAATAGTTCAAGGATTTGGTCTTGATAGGTAGCTGGAAAATTTCAAATCAAAACAAAATTGAAATTGCAGTTTCTTTTCCACTTCAGAATAGAGTTTTTTGTCTCCCTGAATGACCTGTCAGTGTATTGGAATAAGAAATGGATACTGCTAGACTGCTACAGAGCATACTCCCATGTCAGCATAGTTTCATCAGCATGAGTGGCAGCCCTGTATGGGAAATCAGTTAGCTGGTTATTTCATCTGCAGCTGATCAAAGATAAACAAGATAAAAAAGACAAACAAAGGAAAAGAGTGATGTAGAATGTATTCTTACTTTCCTAGCCTCCACAGACAATATTATTGCTAAATTTCCTCTAATTGTTTATAGTAGAACTTTAAGGAAAAAAAGAAGAGAAAAATAAAGAAAAAAACCCCAAACCAAAACCCAAAGAGATTCAGAAGAAAGCAAAGCCCAGAAACCCTTGAAACTTCCTTGCTGCCCCTTCTAACAAGCATTCTCAATCCTTCCCCATTGTCACTGCATTCCAGCACTGTTTTAAGTCCAGACCATTGGTAAATACCTAATAATATAAGAATTACATTTAGAGCAGCCCATTGAGCATGGAAATATTGCACCATAGGACTGAGAAGTCTTTTTGGGAGGGTTTTGTTTTATTATTCTGGGTACTCCTGTTTCCAAATACCTTGTTGTCTGTCATAATTACAGTTTACAACATTCTCCTGTTCCTGGAGCCAATAAATTATTAGAGGGCCCATGATTTTGTCTGTATTCCCAATATTGGTTCACTGTCTTCTCTTGTCTGATCTGAATGTCTGGGAATGGAAACACAGAGCCTCAGTCTGCTCCCTCCTGCACAGTCACTCTCCTTCCCTGGTTCCCAGGTTCAAAATGGGAGCTTGGTACATCTTTCTTAGAACCTGAAGCAAGACAGTCATTCACTTATCCTTGCCCCTTTTCCACAATAACCCATCCTCACTGCTAACCTCCCTCCCAGCATGGACTTGTTCACAGGCTGTAATCAGAGAGGTGCCAGGAGCTGCAGAGGACACAGCTGCTCCATGACCAGGAACTCAGGTGAGGAGAAGACTTGAGTGAAAGTAAGCAGGGCCAAATGCTAGTTAGCAGGCATTAGAATATGCACATCTGAATCTATATATCTGAGCCTTATGTAGCCCAGTCTGTAAAAAACAATGTGGAAAGACTTCCCTATTTCTCAAGAAAGTTACTAGGATTAAAAAAGTAATGCTCACATAACACCATACTGTTAGAAAAATATTTTTCCTAAATCAACATGTTTTCAAATATTTCAGTTGATGACAGAAATTAATTTTACAAACAGGTACAACACAGACTATAAATGGTGACTAATAATCTCAAAATAATCCCCTTAAGATTCTTCTAATATTGCAAAATCTTTCAGACTGAGTATTCAATTCCCCTGTTGCATTTCTGCTGAGGCAGTTGGGCTCAGCAGCCCCATTTGCTTTCTCAGCATTAGATGCCAGAGTACACAACAGTATGGGTGGAAAGAAAACAGCAAGAGCGAGGTGTAATCACCAAAGAAATGGAGCAACAGATTTAAGAAGAGCATGATTCTCACAGCAGGTCAGCTGAAGTGGCAGCTGTGCATTTCTGGGCCAGTACCAAGTGTCCCCTAACAGCTTACAAGAGCATTGTGGCTTTAAATTTGATCCTGATTGACTCAAATACATACAGATTTTCTAACAGTACCATTGCTTTTCATGACGTACTGGTTCTGCCCCAGCACAGGACAAACTTCTCCAATACTTGATTTTCCTACCCTCTGAGGTTCAAATACGAGATGTGTGGAGAATCTTTGTGTGCTGCCCTTCATACTTGCCATCAAACCTTCCCTGCTTAATGAGCCATGGGCTGTTGCTCTGAAACCGAGGACATTAACAGTTCAGAAAAAAATAAACCCCTGCAGATTAATCACCTGGCTTCTTCATGGGCCCAGTTCCAATGAGCAGACAGAGTGAAAGCAGAGCATCTCCACGTACACTGCCTGACTGATAAGCATGTTAGCTGATCCCTATGCCTGGCTTTGACAAGCATATAGCACACGAGTCTTACTTCACTGCTTATTTCAAATAAGTACTAGAGATCTCCAAATGTTGCTATATTCACAGAAATTAAAAATATGCAGCCATTTCATGATTCTCCTAATGTACCCTTCTTCCTGCTCCAGTAAAATAGTATCTATTTCATGCTTCTTGATTTTTAAAGTGAGTGTTTTATTGCTTTCTGAACAGCATTTAACTGCTAGGTTATCATTTCTGCATCCACCATGCAGTAATCCTTGCAAAGGCAAGGACCTCAATTTATCTTAAGAACTACACTTTACTAGAAACTGCCCCCTGACTAAAGGTTTTCCTGCTCCTTGGTAAATCACTAATAGCTTTATTGTTACTCAGTCTGACCACTGCATTTTGGTACAGAAGCCATAGTACTAAAAGGAAACAGGATTAAGTGTAGGCCAAAAGGATGGCAAACCCATCAAAAGCCCTTTGCCAAGCCTTAGACATAGCATAGGCAGGACACAGTGCTTAATTTGCTGGAAACACAGAGAAAAGAAACAGCCAAACAACCGGTTGTGCTGTCAGCAGAGTTTCCCCCATTCCACTGCAAAGTAAGCTCAGAAAAGACTAACAGGATATGGCACTAAACAGTTAAACAGACTTGAAATGCTCCAATTTATGTAATGACAATACCCTTCCATCACCATAACCCACCTCTTCACCCCTGCCCGCCCCAGCTCTCCATGGTTCGGGAGACTTTGAACAGAGTGATTGTAGCATAACATGAAGGAAATACCAACTTTATCTTTTGATCATTTCTTACTCATCTCCTTTCTCTCGCTGGGTCAAATCTAAGTCTCACTGAACTCCTGATTTAGCCTAGAGCAGGTAACAGTGAACCCTCATCCTCATTTCATATATCTAGGAGCTTGTTTCCCATGTTTCCATTTTTATAGCCCTTAGAGGCTACAGGAGCATGCTGCTTTGATTGCCTTTACCTTATCCTTCCTATAGGTCATGTGGGTCAGTGGCATACCTGAAATAAACTGGAACTGTTATTTCAACCATCAGTCATTCCTGAGCCGGAAGGCAGAGCCCTGTTGGCAGGGAGACTGCAGAGCAAAGCAGAGGACAGTGGTGTCTTTGATAGTAACTGTGTACTTCAGCTCTCACCTGTTAACAGGTATCCATGGGCACCACTGTTCCCCTGGCTCTGTTTCCATCTGATCATGTTGTGTTGCTATTGGAGCATTTCAGTAAACAGGACTCAGAGCAAGGTGCCTGCCTCTGTGACCATGCACCACAGGCTAAATCCTCCACAGATTAGAAGTCAGAAAAAGCTGTGGTGTTTTCCTGAGCTGAGGAATTGGCCCTACAGTGTTACTGTTACTCTGTCGCCAAGCAGGGCTCTTTTCAGGCCAGACACTGAACAGCACTTGACTAAGACTGATGTGAGTGGAGTGTGCACAGCACTACAAATTCCCCAGAACTGGTTCTTTAGAAAGAACCACCTGGATGCTACAAAATTAACCATAAATGTGGAGATCCCATAAATATAACAGCACTTCAAACTGGACATCTTTGTAGCCCTCCAGTGTCTGCTGGGGTCACAAGCCCTGGAGTTGGGCATATTAATTCACCACGTCTTCAAAGAGGCAAAAACACTGCTGAGAGGGATGCAAACATGTTTGCTTTATAATGACGCATCAGGACTCTGCCTGGAGTCTCCCCAACAACCCTTCCCTTTCCTTTAGTGGCATGAGAACAGTGCACACTACATGCTTTAAATGGGATTCAAGTCACTTTTTCATTGCTACTAGAGCAGGTACTGCTGGAGATAAAAGCAACTGTCTCAGAAGAGCAGGTATGACATCTGGTACACAGCACCAAAAATAAATCTTTAACTTCTTCTCATACCTGCCAAACCTGTTCCAAGGAAATAAGCCTGGGAAATATTACGAATACACACTTCTCTCTGATTTCAAAGGAAGAATTGACCTATTTTTTCTTTGCCCATTTAAAACATTTCCTATGAGAAGATCAGTTTGCTAAAACAATAGGCTATGTTTGGAATAATCCCAATCATAAAACAACACTGCATGCATATGAAAAGGGCAAACAGCCTGATGTTTGCACTGGAGGTAATTCACACTAACACCACTATTTATAGTGCAGCAGCACCTTAGGGACCCAGTCATGCTCAGCACACCCACTTGGTACACACTCTACAAACATGAAATCTGATAGCCTCTCCCCTGCAGTGTACTCATCATACTGGTGATTTATGGAAACTGGTTCTGTAATGCCGTATAATTTGGGAGTGGTCCTTTGTGAAATCATTTTCTCTGGTCACATTTGTGTAGCAAGTATTTTCCACATCCTTTTCAACAGCTGACCTGGCTTACAAGAAGACAAGAGATTTGTGTATTGGCGAAGATGACCTACTTAAATCAGGAACAATTAAAGACCCAGTTCCTATTTACAGGCTTGTGTAAGGAACCACACACACACACAAATCAAAATGAAGATGCCAGGAAATGTTTCTCAGTGCTACAATTCTGGTCATACAGGAGGGTCTAAGACAGGGGGAAACAATAAAAGGAAGTACTTGTGATTCATTATTAGCAATGTAAATAGGACACATTTGGAGCCTGTCATCATCCTGATCGCTCATCTGCTTTTATTAGTCCTCATTCTTTATTCTTATTGTCTTGTTTTCTGTGCTTGTCGTTAAAGTTAGTTATATTATAGGCATCTGTTTAGCATATTCTATACGAAAATGCAAATAGAGATGAAAACCACCCATTAAATAAATATATGCAGCTTCCATGTCATGTACATATTTGACTGTAGCATGTCAAACACAAAAGAATTATCACTTCCTAAGTCTGCATGCTCATTATGTGCATTACTTTTTTACCAGCAGATGGCAGTTTACTATTGCTTGAAATAGGTTATTTTGTTAATGTCAGATGTTTCAAAGTTATGTGTGATTGGTAAAAAACTTTCAGCTCATTTCAAAGCTAATTTTTAATTTCATTTTCTTCTGCATCATCTCCTCTAGAAAATGTAATCAGGACCAAGCTATTTGCTTCAGTTTACAGTCCTGCTATTAACCAATGCTAGGCAATACCTAAACAGTTCCCTGACAGCAAGTTCATGAAGAACCAATAGGTATTATCCAGCCTCAAACACTCAGTGCTGCTACCAGCCCCTTAATGCACACCTCGCACTCCCCAATCCCAGTCTGTGCTTAGGAAATTGTGCACAACATTACTAACACTGGTAGCAGGGACAACATGAGGGATGTGACTGTACAAAGAGGCCAGTGGTTTATTTACTGCTGTGTTGTTTTGAAAAGGCCTGAATTTTAGGTAACAAAGAGTTAAAGCTACGACCCGGGCAACGCTGGCTGCCTCCTGCACCGAAGCCGAGGAGGACCAAGGGCAGCAGGGAGTCTGTGCCAGGAGATGCAGCCTACAGGGGCTTTCAGAAATCCTGCTGCTGCCCAAGGCCATCCTTTAACCCAGTCAGAGCTCAACTGTGAGCCCATCTTGCCCTCCCTAACAGGGCTGAGAATGCAAGTGAAGCACTTGGAGCACAAGCAAAACAAAGGGCGAGGCCCGTCCAGTGCTGCTGTAACACCTGGGCACGGGTTTACCCTGGGCACCAACCGACATGCACAGACCTCCCAGGCACAGCAGTGCCACCCACATCCTGAAACCAGGCACTGGGAAGAGACTCATGCCCCAAGAGCCTCCCTCTCCACTGACCATGTGGTGACACTGCTCAGTCTAGGTGAGCCTCTCCTCCCCTCCTGCCCCAGCAAGTCCCTTCTCTGTGTCAATGCTGGCATTCAGGTCGGCCTCATGAGGCCACGTGGCAGCTCACAGCTGAACTTGTTCCCTCCTCCAACTCTGCCACCCACCCCAGACAACAAAGGCTCCTTTTGGCTGCACCAGCCACGGAGATTTGTGCTGGATTAAAGCAATCACATGACTCCAGGGCTTCCCAGAGAGCAGAACTCCTCTCACACCACAGGTGTGCCAGCTTGGCCTTTGGTGGTATTTCAGGCACACATCCATTCCCACCAGCTCTGCACCAAGATCACAAGGGTGGGTTGCAACAGACTGTACAGAGGGTAGGAAGGAGGAAAGGACTCCTGAAAGCTGCCCACAGGCTGAGGACACACTAGTTTTGTGGCTGGACAGGGATTTTGTTCATTTGATTTTTTGCTCTGCTTACACGGGAAACTGCCCTTTCCCTAGGGCTGCACAGGGTCCTTTCAAGTCCTGCAACTCTTGAATTTGTTCCTTGTATTCTCACACTGGCATGGCAAACAAGAGATCCAGAGATCACTTTGCATCTGTTAAAGAAACTAAACAAAGCTAAAAGTTCCAAAACAGAGTACTGACACACACCAGTTTGTAACCTGTCTTGGGAATGCACTGTTTTCTTTTACAAGTAGTCCCACATAGCCTCTTTTTAATGATCTGCAGAGAGACACAAATTCACTGGTGGTATTAAATTAGAAGTGAAAAACTACAGAGACTGCAGATGCCTTGCAAATGGGAAAGAGAAATGAAAAATAGAGGAAGGAGAAAGGAAATGTAACAACATTTGGGAAAAGCAGAAGAGCATTAGTTTGGGGAACAATAAGATGCATGTATACATGGTACCAGGCATGGATTGACCAAGGGAGATCAAAAATGTGCAAGAGGAACGGCTCAGCAGTAGGAGGGGGAAAAATTCCCCTCAGCATTTTCTCCTCAATGCTGAAGATTTCTGCAGATACAGGACACTGGATACCTTCTTGGTGAAGTCCTCATGCATAGAGCCATGTTTGTAAAACAACATGGATACGATTCCAACAGCCTTTTGTTGGAACAAAGAGCAAATGGAAATATTTAAGAATCACGACTTTTGATAATTCCTAAACAATCATATAACCAGACAATATATGCTGATCAATCTCTCTTCTCCTGTGGACCGTGTGTAAAGGTGATGCCCATGTGAGCCTGAGACCATCCTATCACCTTGTTTCCATCTGAGAAATCCTTTAAATAACATTCAGAGTAGGTTTAATATCAGTTATCACTGTTTGATTATTCCATTCCTAAGAGAATGGATTTCAAAATTGTATTTTCCAGTTGAAGATTAAAGAGCTACTTCTAGGCTTCCTACCTTCTTTAACAAAGTAAAATTCCACTGCATTTCAAAAGCTGAACATTAATACAGACAAGATTTGCTGTAATTTTAGTAAATGTTAGCAGCAAACATTTAGCATTCCCACTACCTTCCCACCCAAACCCCATCTACTCATGTTGAGAAGCAAACTGGATTTCTTATACCCTGATGCTGCCTTGTCTTGTGCTCAGGGATACCTGCCACTGTTGGACTCCAGCTTTTCTGCTCGGCTGCACAAAGTGAAAGCAGGTTGCTGCCTCAGGGCCTAAAGAGGGCAGCTTTTCACGCCTCTGATGCACAGGTACCCCGCTGACCTTTTAAGCAGCCTGCTGCCCTCCAGGGAGGCTGCTGGAACAGGGGGAATGCTCCTGGCTCATCGCATGGCACACGTGCAAACAGCAGCTCCCCACGCCTGACGCTGTGCTATGTACTCGGCACTGGGAAGCAACACACATTGCTGCAGAATGCAAGGCAAGAAGGGAATCTTTTCATTGCACATCTGCAAACAATGGAAGTCCATTTAGCTAGCCTTGCATTTCTTATAGACACATCACCTTCCTACTGCAGGCAGTCACATCCCTTGCCTTTGATTACAGCATACTTCCCCAGAAACAGGGGTGGAGGGGAGACAGACACAAGAGAAATATCTTAGCAAGGGACAGAGCTGGGCCCTCTCAATCTCACCTGGCACAGCCACAAACTCCTGGCTCTGCTGCTGGGGAAAACAAGAGGGAAAATCCCACATCCTGATAAGAAAATACAGCAAAACTATGCCCTGTGGATTTTGTCTGAGGCACAGCATTGCCTAAATCAGGTCTAATTGCCACACAAGATAGCATGAAGAATCTCTTAATTCCCCAGAATCTGTCCCAAAGGCTGAGCACTCTTTAGCACTCATAATCTTGTGCACTGAGTCATATTAAATAAGTTGCAGGACTCAGCCTAGGTTCACCACACTTCCTCCAGTGCACTGCTTCAGAAGGAAGGATGAGTTGCTATCTGAGCCTAAAAGCCATGGTGTGCATTCTCTTCCTCCACTTTCCCCAGGCTTTATACCTAAACCAGAGCAGGAACTAGGTGACTTACCTCCTGTCAGCACCTTCTATGTTTTTAGTTTTCTATCAGGGCACAGAAGAGCCATAATAATGAAGAAATACATTATCTCACTTTGCATCAGATTTTCCACCTCCCTTTGTGATTTACCATGCCAAAATCTCTGCTATTTGAGTGATACGGAAAGCAGGAGATGAAGGCTCAAAACCTGCAATTTTGCGTAGAATATGAAGCAAATAAAGTCTAATTAGAAATTAATATTTATGACCTAAGTTCCTCTAGCATAATTTCTTTTTCCCCAAAGTATCACTAGTGTATCACTTAGAAGACAAGAAGGTTTGAGGTGAAGTCTCTCGGTAGAGAAACACAGCAGATGCCATGTGGGCAGCAGCAGCCTGGAGGCTGACAGGACCTGGCTCTGCAGGACAGGGGTCGAGGAGCCCACGGACAGGAGGGCTCCGAGACATTAAATACCTGCTGGCTGAGAGCTGTACAGCGGCAACAACCCAGAGAGGCTTCTCCTCATCAGCTGCGCAGGGCTGCGGGCTCCTTCCCGGCGCAGGCGGACGTGGGCGCGTCACGTGCGGACGTGTCCCCTCAGCCCCGCTTCCTTCGGCCCTGTCCCCGCAGCCGTGTCCCCTCAGCCCCGCTTCGTGCGGCGCCCCCGCGGAGCGCCCGGGGGCTGCGGCCAGCGGGGAAATGCCGCTCTCGGCACGGCTCCCTGGGAGAACGTCCCTGAACATCCCTGCCTTTGCCTGTCAGTTTGTAGAACTAAGTCCTAGAAATAAGTGTCCCCCAAAACGGAGCTTCCACACAACCGGATGCTTAAAAAAACTGCACCACAATGTGTATAACGAAGTTGGGAATTAGACACTGGGGAGAAATTGAGGATTTGACTGTACGTATAAAGGAGGCCTTGTCCCATCGGAAGTCAATCGATGAGTAAAACCGGGAACAAAGCAAACCCGGAGCACCTACAGAACGGAGAAAACCCTCGAATGAAGCAAACAGCAAAAAAAAAAAGAAAGAGAACCATTAGAGTTATATCCCCTTTCACCTCTTAGCAATACGTACACACATTAAAGCCAAACTTAGACACAACTGTTGGGTGTGTGCCAAGTTTTCTACAAGAACCTGAGTTTTTAGGCCAGCATCTGAGATCTTTGCACAAACTCCACAGTCCTGCATGCCCCACAGTTCTCCTTGGCTGGGCTGTGGACAAGACCAATTCTTCAGCCAAGACTCATCTCTATGGCAAAACCAATGAACTAAGAATATGCTCACTGTGTCAGCAGGTCCTGTAAATTCGAAGCACTGCAAGGGTTAAACAAAAGAAATGACAGGATATGCTGAGTTTCAGTTACAGCTTGTATACTGAAAGCAAGGATCCTTATTCAGGAGCAAATTGTACTCAATGAAACTCAGATTTTAAGTAAATGCAAATAGCCTACACTGAAAATGTGAAAAATAAACAAAATATCATTTAATTTAATTTGAGTGCCCAAGCAAGTAATTTTCAAGTCTGTTTAATGTTTAGGAAGAAAAAGCCTTAGTTCAGTCTCTGCAAATGGTTTTAGTTACTTCTGTGACTTTCCATCTCTTGAGGATAATCTACTCCTAATAAGGACAATTGCTTAGATTTATTACCCCACTGTGGTCTTGTTAAAGATCTAACAAAAATCCTATTTAAATGAAAAGGACAATAGAATCTTTAAAGTCAGCGCAGAGTTTAATTAAAACCTGAAACAGAATCAATGTCTTTATGCATTAGAAAACCAAAAACAGATTTCAAAGCTCTTAAACTACATGTAATTGGCATAAACTATCCATTGAGCCAGAGTAAAAAAAAAAAAAAAAGCAGACTATCCTATGGAAATTGGAGTCTATTAATAAATAAAAAACCTGATACATGTGCATAGCACCATATTTTTGCATGCATTTTTTTTATTTGCCTAATTTGCTAAGCATATCTTAGAGCAAACATGAGACACACTAGCTGTTAAGTTGAACAAATCCAAAAGGGACAAAAAGAGACTGATTGAAATCAATGCATTAACATGAACCAGCATTTAAAAACGTTTCATAATGTTCCCAAAGAGAGCATGTAAACTGCAGCAGTCTCAGTGCAAAACTGCTGTAATCTGTGTTCCCATGTAGTCATTATTCATACATGGGAGTATACAGCTCCTAGTCATTTTTCATGCATGAATAGTTTAAAACCCAAAATCACTGACATAAATCCACAGGGGACAGCTCCCTTTTGAAAGTTAACATCTCGAGAACTCTGGGAAGGAACGTGAAGCCAGATACCAGTCCCTGTGCTGACACAACTTCCCTGCAGGGAAGGATCTGTGTGCAGCCCCCCTCCGACCGCAGGCACAGCCAAGCCTTCCCCGCCCCAGAGCCACCGCCGGCCGCTCGGGTCCCGGCTGCGGAGCCAAACCCAGCAGGTCTGGACAGGGCAGAGCAGAGCAGAGCAGAGCAGAGCCAAGCGTTACCGCTTCTCCCTCCCGCACCGGCAGGCAACCGGGACCTCGCACATAGGGAAGGGAGGTCATGGCAACAGCTGCTCTGGGCACGCACTTTCCTTTTCAGGAGAAAATAAATTGTGAGACAAAAACTTTCTCATAACCTATTTCTGCATCAAGGAAAAGGCACTTTTCCTTCCCTTCTTTGCCCCGGGAAGGGTGATGGGCTGGCTGGGGCGGGCAGACACGCGGATGGGCTCGGTGCAGAGGAACTGTGGCTGGAAATGGTGCTCCGGCTCGGCCTGCCCCTCTGGCCGGCCCAGATGGCACCGAGAGGGACAAATTAAGAGTCAGGAGGGAACTGCGGTGCTGGAGTGGGTCACACGACTCCCTCGTCTGGAAAAATCCCGAAAGGCTGGTACGTCACCTTCCCCCTGCAGCACATCAGTCCCTTGTTAACCATTTAATCAATCTGGCTAGAATACACTGCGAGCCCACAGAAGTGGCCATCTTACGTAGGCCTCTCTCCATTTAAAACTACTGCTCTTGCCCGTGCTACAGTATAGTCGGCGCCCTTGCTTTTACCTTGCATTTTTGCATGGGTGTTCAGTATTTAGGGCTCACTTTTTCAAGTCCGGAAACACCTGCCCGAGGCAAGGCCAGCCGCGTCCCTGCCACCAGGTCCCTCCGGGGCGCGGGTGGGCGGCGGTGGCGGCCGGGTCCCTCCCGGGGTTCCTGCCCGCGGCTCTGTGTCACCTACCCGGCAGTGCCGAGACGCGAGAGCCCTCTGGACAAGCACCGTGGAACACACCATGGCGTGAGTGGCTACAGCACAGGCTGTGCCATACCTCGCTCTCGCCTGGCGCCAGCTCCGAGGGAGAGCACGGTGACACGCGAGTGCCAGGGCCAAAGCACCCCGAGGGCGGCCGGCGAGACAATGGGCCCCCGTCCCGCACGGCCCGCCCGTNTAAAACACTGAGTGTGCGGTGCATCCTGGGGGCTGTATTCCTCAGTGACCTTTTTAAAGAAATATGTTCTGAAATCTCTTGTCAGGGTGTGTAGGAAGACGCAGCTGTTTACAAATGGTAGCCAGTACTTGGAATTATATTACCCATTCCCACTTGGTGGCAAAGAGCTCCTTATTTCCCATTCCATCCACACAAGGAGTGGAAGTGTAAATTTAGTGCTGCTCTTTTTTTAGTTCTTTCACTACAGATACAAAACCTAGCACAGTTTCAAGGCAGTGAGGAATCCTATAAAGCTGGGATGAAATCTTGGAGCATCCCAAGCCCTTTCAACCACCTCTATAGCTAACAAGCAGAACTGTCTCTTGGTGAGTTATGACTAAACTCCAAAAAAACCCCAAACCTATTGAAAATATATTAATAGCTGCCAGTGACAATTCTAAGCAGAATTTAGAATCTCTGTTTCATTAATGTTATGTAGTTAATTTGCCACAAAGATGAAAGAAAGGCTGTTTTGCAATTCAAGGATGAGTGAAATAGAACCGTGGAAGGTAACATTTGAGTCTGCTTTGCTCTTTGTACACATGCACTTTTTTCTGGCAGCAACAGCATTGCCAAGAGATAAGACAGAGGCTTCTCAAAAGATATTTCACATAACAACCTTACAGAACAACAGGCCTGGTACAACAGCTGAGTGACACGGGGCAAGAGTGGAGCTCTGCAGCATCAACAAGCTCTTCTGACAGAACATAGATTTACACTCTGTGACTATTTTCATTACTGATTAGGTTTCCTTGTCTTCACAAGCACATTCCAGTCATACTTCCAAAAGTATCTGGCCAGTCAGCACAACCTTGTATAGCAGAGGACAAAATGGCATCTGCATAAAGTTTGTCTACAGGGCATGAGGGTGAGGCATGTCCCAAACTCAGCATTACCCTCGAAGCCTCAGTGCTTCATGTAAACAACAGGTGGTTCCCAAAGCTTTGCCTCTGAAGGAGACAATACTTTGTCCACTATTCTTCCTCCTGTTTTCAGTTGTGGTATGTCCTGAATTCAGAGTCTTAGAACAGACACCTCACTCCCACATTAAAAGGTATGGGAGGGACTTTTTTATAAACACACATCTGTCTGATGCTTCTTTAGTAACCTTACCCTGTTGAGGTAATGGATTGCTGTCCCTGTCCTGGAGGAGGCTGATGCAGGGCATGTGGGACTCTCCTTCCAGGCCTGTATCACGATGTTTTCATGTCTGACACCAGCTCTACCTGTGGTTGCACTCCCAGATTTTTCAGTGAGTACTGACACAGCTACAGCACCTGACACCCTATCAGCCCAGCATTTCCCAGTATTGGGGTATGGAGGAATACAGATCCAGTACTTCACTTCCTTCTGTGCATCATCCCACTCCAGGAAAGGAAACAATTTCTCACAGGGCTTAAATAAGCAAAAGGTGAGGCCTGTAATTAACTAGGGCCACAAACAGAAGTGTATTGATAATTATCTCAATGGAGAGGTAGATGTTTTAGCACTAACACCTGAAAGTTTGAAATTGGGTGACACATTTTCAAATCAGCCTCAGAATGACAAACAACCCAAAGGAAAATATATAGCTAATTTGGAAAGTGTTAATGCAGATTAAATCCAGTCAATAGCAGAAGTCAGAATTATTATTAAATTCTTCTGCTTCTCAGATCTGCTCTTGCAGAAGGAAAGCACTTTAAGAACGCAACAGATGCTTTGCTTTTGAGCACACTCTAGCAGATCTCAGTACAGCTCATAGACACCTGAATGAGCAGGAGTTCACTCAAGTCAGGGAACAGGCCTGTCCCACACATGTTATAACTTACCCACTTGCAGGACTAACACCCAGTTATCTCTCTAAAACTAAAACCAGCCAAACAAAGCCAGGAAGAGGCAAGGTGTAAGAGTAGTTAGCTTTTTTTTCATTCTGTCCACAAGGACCCTAAATTAGCAATTGTGTTTAGGTAGATGTTTTTCTGTGTGATAAGCACTCACACAGAATCCAGATTTATAAAGGCAAGTGTTACTGGAATGGGAGGATTGTTCTTTAAATCACAAGTCTGATCTGTTGGAGAGCTGGAATAAATAAAAAAGCTTGAAAATTAATGTTCCCATTGTGTCACTGCAGGGTAAATCTTTCTTTTCAGTCTTCCTTCCAATCTGAAATTTTCTGAAATGGTTCACAGAGTACCACAGATACCACTCCTCGTGTCACTTCTAAAGCTTTGCTCTGTCCCACAAGCAAAATCCCAGCTCCCCCACAACACTGCCACAAGATTTCAGATCACTACATTTCCCTTCTCTACCCAGCTTGGGAATATTAGGTGTCTTCACCCCTGAGCACTGCTCAGGTCCTCTCAGAGGAGGAGATGTCTGCCCCTTCCAGAACACAGGAGCCAAACAGGTCTCTTTCTTGTAGCTTTCTTCACACCTGCAAAAGTTGCAGCAACAGAGTATAACTGGCAGTAGTTCTTCTGAGAGCTCATTCACCACCCACACAAGCAGGAAAGTAAAGGAACATCAGGAACAACTGAGGAGGGACTTGGGTTTTTCTTTGAGAAAATTGTTTTGTTTACACAGACTGTATAAAGGTCTAATTTTCTTGAACATAGTTGTTTTTTAAAAGAAGGAGGTATTTTCTTTGCTCCAAATTCAAAGAGGCACTCAAACACACTAAGCATAAACATGCTTTTAGCATTTTATTAAGCAAGCTGCTTTTACTGTCACAATGACTGCTCCTTACTGTCCCCTTTCCCCAGTTACTCACTAGTGCTGCATGAACATGCAGATACACCCATCTAATAAGACAAAATGCAACAAAGCCTCTGCCCAACTCTGAATCTGCTTGAACTGGCAGCAAAGTCTCAAGTTACAGTAGGAACTATCTTTAAGTATTCTCAAGAAAATACAATTAAATAACAAAACTAGGAAAAAAGTCAGGTCCTATAAGAGTGTTCAGACAAGAACTTAAAATAACACCTCATTTCTTTTCAGGTTACTGTTTGTTTTGCACTACATTTAAATATTGAAGAATGCTGGCAGGAAAAATATTTGTTATTCTTCTACCATTTCTCTAGGCACTGGAAGACAGTCATCCTGCAGCAAAACTTCTGCTGAGGTGGGCTGTGGTGGTGGAATGCATTTAGAAATGATGGCCAGAGGATGGCACAGTAAACGTCCTTCTTTTGAAGGGCTGTACGTGTCTATTAGAAACATTCCTTGTTCCATATGCATGTGGAGGATTAGACACACACTCCTCCCGCAGAACAGCTACCTCCCAGAACACGTCAGCAGAGTATTTACTACCAAATCCAGAAGGAGTTTGTGATTCTTACACTGTCCCCATTAATGAGAAAAATGTCACTATACAAAAGCTCTCTCCTTTTTTTTCTTTCTTATCAAATCCTTCAAACAGCTGATAACTAGCTTTTATAGATTGGAGAGTCAGATGGAATTCTGAATCTATTATTTTACTAAAACCCCAGGGGTCAACTTATCACCTGAAAACCATTTTACATGGACAATTTGACTTTCATGTGGAGTGTCAGAACATACCCTAGATGGAAATCTAATATAAATTATACGGAATAGTGCCTTCTTTGTGCTGAAATTTATTGGTCCCACACTACAATAATTTTGAAAATGGTATCCCTTAAGCTACAGTGCTGAAATATTATTAACTGCTTGAACTGAAAGAGCAGGTCTGATCGGCTGCTGTAAAGTCTATGGACAGAGACTAATTTCTATTGAATCACATGCTTATCCAAAGCTCTGTTCCACCATTGCAAGCTGCCAACTTTATTTTCTTCCAGAATAAACTGCCTATCTTTTTACCATCACCCTCAGTATGCACTGTCACTTCAGCAAATCCATTCCAGAAGCTAAGAATGCATCTAAGCTTCTGCTAATATGGGTGTCTGAGACAATCACACCCAGGAGACAGTGAGGGAGGGAGATCCACTTGTACCTCTTATCTTCCAAACACAGGTTATTTTCCTCACTAAGCAAGTCTCAGTCTCTGAAATGCATCTCTGGGATATATCACAAGAGAAGCTATCTATTTCATGGCCAACACTTTGTTTATCACTTCTGCTGCCATCCTTTGGAAACAAAATTATTTGATAATATGCTGATGCTTTGGCCAATGCACCTTTTACATCTGTTAGCACAATTTTTAGAAACCAAACTGACCTCAGAGCCTAAAATCCTTGTAATTGAGAAGATACTGAACATGATAAATAGTACAGCTGCTGTGTGACTATTCTTTGAGTAGAAATTCCCAACTAGACAGAAAAACCTCTAGGCATAAGACACAAGGATAGAGCTCTGGGATAAAAGAAATGTATTTCCTACACCCAGAAACCCAACAAGTCTGGACTACAACAGCTAAATATTAGATCATAGCCAGGAAAAAAATTCTACTAATAAACTGTGCTGTCTCATTTTCATTCAGATAAATTAATAGCCTTTATAAACAGAATGAAATTGCTAAAAAGGAGTTTCTGATTTGCACATCCAAGTTTCTAGACTGCACTACTTTTCACTTTTCCTTTACTAGACAGTGTCAAGCTCTCCACAAGGCATTCAATTCACTTCACTGTGGCAAATCAGTCTCTCTAAGAAGAGAACTTATTGCTTCCAGTAATGGCATTCGGCTCACTAAAATCTTTTCCAGGCAGGGTTTTGAAAACCTGAGTGTGGCAGGTGTCTTCCAAACCTTTTAATGCCTGTCTGTCCAACATCCTTCTTGTATTTTAGGATGGATCTACAAAGCAGCAGGAACCCGTCAGCAAGTGAACACTTGTCCAAAATGAGTGGTTTGACTGCTTAAAGGAACACTATCAAAGGTATTGGTAAAGCAGGTACTGGCACAGCCACTGTGGTCCAGGAGAGCTCAGGGAGCCTTGTTTAGGACTGCTGTTTGCAGGGTCACAAGATGTTTAACTTTGGTTATCAGTAGGTTTCCTTCCTAGCCATAACCCCAACTGGTACCTACTGGACTACTTTCCAAAGTGCAGTGGCAACAGTACAATTCCACTTGGGCTACAACTCCCAGTGGTGCTGCTCTACTTGGGCTATGACTCAGGTAAATGGTTTACCAAGGCTACAAAGGATAATTGCACATCTTTTGTGTCCTACCTTGGTTGGGCAGCTGATTGCTTCACCTTTGCCATTGAAAGAGCTCCTGGTCCAGTCAGGGAGTGCCTCAAAACCTCACTGGTATGGTCAAGGGACACTTCACTGCTCAGCCAGTGTGGTCCAGGCTTGTCAGGAGTTTCTGAGCTCAAATAGCAGGCCCAAGGATGGGAGTGGGATGTATCACCACAACACTCCATTGCAATCACAGCCTTTCTGGGAAGGAAGGGGCTAGCTGATTGGAACCATGTGCTCCCTTTCTTTCACACTGACTTCCCAAGAGTATTCCTCAAGGATCTGTGAGAGCTCTGCAAGGTTGCCTGTGAGTGGTCTGTTTTGCAGAACTTGGCTTTGCTGGTCCCTAAGCTCAGTATGAGTATTGGTGCCAAAGCCATGTCAAATAATGTAACATCAGAGTTCAGCAATGAGATGAGTACTGCATCAAAGATAGTTCATTGCTGAAGTCATCTAGGGTTAAACTTCTACTGAAACAAAAATAACATTTTAGAGAACTTGTGCAGTGAGCTGGAACAACTTGGATAAAATGGCATATTTAGCTCTAGCTTTCAAACACCTGCTTTTTGTTTTAGCCAAGCATCTCAGTTGGTCAGTGGTGGTGAATGTCAGGCAGAAATTTTAGAAGCATGAACTTAATCAAAAAGATAACCTGAGAAAACTAATCAAGGCAGTAAAAGTAGTATTTCTGTGTCTACTTTAATTACATCCTACCATTTAATAAAGTGACTACAGTAAGTTAGCAGCCTTTTTCTGTCTCACCCAAACAATAGGAATTCTCACATCACAAATTCACAGTACCGGAGATAAGGAAAAGTGCCAAGTTCGGAGTTTTCTGCTTGTACTGATGAATATTCTGAGCACTGTTAAGTGCTTAAACTGTTGAGATAAATGTTTTAGAGTCTCTTTCTATAAATTATAGCTTAATTAGATCAAAGAAGAAATCCATAATTTCAAAGGACAAAGCCTGAATCTAGCCTGAATCTAGCTGGAAGTGTGATCAGGTATCAACATGCAGCAGCGTAAAATAAGTTACGCAAGCTGACCTTAATATGTGTGACTATCAGGTTTCCAGTGTAGAAATATGTATTTTTCAATATACTTTTCTGAGCAGAAATCATGTCATTTATATGCAAATCAGGCTATATTCTACAGCTGATTCTTCTGTGCTGAAGCCATGGGAATTATTTGCACTTAATAAAGTCTCATAAATAGGTTTTGCCTCTAAGAGGATGGGGGAGCAGCAAATATATCATAGCCATTTACAGTTACAAGCATCTTTTTATTTTGAAAGTTATATGCATCCTTTAATAGGAAGTTTCACAGTTACAAAAGAAACATTGTTTCTTTATATAAACAAAATACCCTTACAGACTTCAAAACAAAATGTTTTGCCTTATTCCCTATGCTCAGCTATCTAAAATGTAGAAATTGCTGTCTAGCATCAGTCAAAAAGACAGTTAGTTTGACATGCTAGTTCCATGAAGTATATGTTAAATACAGGAAGAAATTACTTGTTATTATATCTAGGCATTTTAATTATATTTGAAAGGACATATACCTTCTTTATATGAAGTATGTCCACTCAATACCATCTACTGCATTTCTGCAAAACATGTTAACATTTGCACACCACCAATTAGATGTGCCCCTCAAGTCCTGGCACACGGAAATCATCTGTTTAAAAAGCACAGGAGGACAGACTTGGGAATCACTCAAGGCACAGTCCCCAAAGTGCAGTGAAAGTGTAGTGTTTCAGTGTGGTAGGCAGCACACTAAAGCGAACTGGGAAACAACTGACCCTAACTGGTATAAACAGGCTGGACTGGGACTCTTGTTAAGGACAGGACAGCAAGTTAACAGCTTTTCCAGTCACTTCACAACCAGAGGGAAGAGCAACAGTGATCAGCATGGCCTAGAGACAGACAAAAGGGTGACAAAAGGGCCCCAAGGGCCCCTAGTGCTTACAGAGGTGCAGTCCTTACACCAGCCCCTTGCATCTGAAACGCCCGCCCAGAGCACATGGAGACCACGAGTTACAACACTGGGAGAAAAGTGAAGGCTTAAACTGATAAAATTTAATGTCACACGGATTTCAAGAACAAATACAGAAGCATGGCTCAGCCAGGTCTGCCTTTATCTCAGCTGAACAGTGGTAGCCAATAAACACCTGCCCTTTTTCTATCTGATTATTTTCAGTCAAGCTGAAATTCATCACTGAAAACACTGTATGTGCCTCAGTTAATTCTCATGGAAGACTTCCAAAAATTCACTGTGTTACTAGCCCTCTGCAGGAAGTGAATTTTACCCTGATTAGTACCTTCTTTTCTATTTCCTTGTTAAGCAAAGGAGCTTGGAAAAAACTAAAAACCAGGCATTCACAGATCTCGTTTCAGAGATATAATTAAAGATTCTGGCAGTAAAACAATTCACATGATACAGCTCTTTTGCTCATCTACATAAAATGCACAAGGGGTGACAGGAGCTAATACAAGACACCCTTTCTTTCAGAAGAGGTACTACTGATACTGTCATAATGATGCATTAGAGTGGTACCATTTATGCTCTGCAAAATGACTGATTTTAACTATTTTGTGTATATTAGTTTCATGTGGTGACTTCTGTTCATTCTTTGTCATTATTCTGACTGCCTTTAAGAGCTCCAACTTTTCATACCTCACATAACTATTCTGTGAAGGTATATCTAAGTAAAAATACATCCAAATAACAAGAGTCTGACTTGTCGTAACTGCTCTTATTTTAACAATTACTGTAATGTTTAACTTTCAAAAATCTTCAAATAAATGAATAAAGGCTACATAATTAAAATGTGCTCAAGACATGCTCCATATAATGAAAATTATGTCACAATACATTTACAGAATTCTGTATGCTATAAACTTACCTTATACACAAACGTGTCTGGCAACATGTTTAAACACTATACTTATTTTCCCACTATTTTTGAAGATTATGGGTTTTGAGTGCATACTGCATTTTCTTCAGGCACAGATATGGTTGACCTCAGTTTATATTTTGAAATCAATATGTGTGATAGGACAAGGAAGCATATAAGGAAGTTGAAGTTAAATTAAAAGCAGGTATAAGCATGTATTTTATTATGGAGAATCACACAAGTAAGATAGTAAAATCTGACTTCTCATCACATCAAATTTTCTTTCACTACTCCATTATAGGAAACAGTATTTTTTATAATGTAAATTTTGTAGAATCATCCCCAGACTAAAGTCTGTGGCATCCTGCTGTATCCCCAAAGAATTACTTACACAATCCCATTGATTCAAACTCAAGCCACTCATTTAATGTTACAACTCTATGTAGAATTAAAATAAGGATAAGTTTAGACTCTAAAATGTTTTTATGTACTTAAGTCTGTATTTTACTCATTGTTAGTAGCTTAGTGAAATTGTCTGATGATATCCTGTTGAATTTAATTAGTCTTTTTTAGCATTTGGTCAGCACCTGGAACAAGGCACTGCCATCTTTTGCCGTTTTACTCACCTGAGGAAAGTTAGATCCTTACATGGATAAAGGAACTCAGTGTCTCACGTGCAACAAGAAAGGCAATATTCAGGGAGCCTGTCTGTGCAATGACAGCACACCAGCTTCTCCATATCACTCTCATCACAGATAATTTGAGGAGTTCCACCAGAGAGCAATTCACTTACAATCTGAAATATCTTCTGCCTCTTTCTAGTGACCAGACAAGGAGTCCAGGTGAACTAGGTTTGGCACTTAATGGGATTCAGTTAAACAATGGCAATTACAGCTCTCCATAGCTATGTCAACACTTACCTTCTGGGCTGTGACCTGGGATTTTGGTCCCTTGGTCATTTATAGGAAGCGTACTTTGAGAAACACCACTGGGAGCCATTTGTTTTCCAAGGAAATCAGAAGATGCTGATGGGCAGGAGATAAACTCTGCATTCTTTAATCTTACCCTGACACAGAACTGGAATGTGTACATGACTAGGACTGCTGGGCTAAATGTAGCAGCAGTATAATAATTCTGAGTTACTTCAGCTTGAAAGCTTAATTAAAAAAAAATCAGACAAAAACAGACCTGACATACTGATAACTTTTAGATGTAATCAAATACTTGAGGTGTAGAAAAGTGTGTTAAACTTGGGCCTGCTGACATTTGCATAGTCAAAAGCATACTGAGAGGTGAGTATTGAGGTTCCTTACATAGCCATTCTTTCATGCAGAGAATATCAAGTCAAAAGTGTAAGGAAACACTGGAGTCAAGTAAAGCATAATTAAAAAGTTATTAAAGTAAAGCTGAGAAAATACAACCTGGCAGTGCAGCAAAACATGGCTGCATTTGGTTGCACCACAAACCATGTTGTAAGAACAGACAGCTAATGTTCCACATCTGATTATAACATTTTAATTCCTCACATTTTGAATAATTAACAGTAAAAATTAACATTCTTTTGGATTTTAGGCAATATCATATATTCTACTAACTTGAACTTGCAAGGTTTACTATTCAAACACTACAAGAAGATACACAAATCCAGTGTCTGGTGCCTAAATCTGTATTAGGACACATCAATGTCCATTTTATGACTTTGGGTATGAAAGTGAACAGCCAACAGACTTGTAGAATATTTTTACAGACATTTAACAACTGATTTGCTGGGAATCTGGAAACATATCTATTAACACATCCATAACACTGTCAAAAAGAATACCTAGAATCTAGAATAATTTACCATTCTATTACTTCTATCTATAAATCTAATTATTTTACAGAATAAGCACTATGAAAAATTCAGCTTTAGAGAAACTGAAAGAAAAACCCAAAAAACATTATGAAATTTCCAAGGAAAGAATCTCTCATTCACTTAAAGATTACTTGAGAAGCAGGACATGTTACTACAAACACATGACTACAAATCTCTTACTTTCCCTAATGGGATTTTCTGTTATCTGTAAAAGCACTCTCAGTTCATGAACTATTCTCCTTTGAGACACTTCAATATTTTTCTTTATAATCCTGAAAACAGCAAGGTTAACAAACAAATGCTTAAATACTTATCAAAACAAGATATTATTTCTTATATTCTATAAATTCTACAAATTAGACATCAGTTTTCTTATTATATGCTCTATGCAGCAATCCAGCCATTGATAAATACGTATACAATCAAAGAGAAATCAAATTCTCTTAACTGAAGCCTTCACTGTGAAATAGCCTGTAAGTTCTTTCCCCATCACTTAAAATGTTTTTTGTTTACATGTTTTACAAAATATCATCAAATATTCCAAGAAAAGGCTTGACATCATTGGTTTCATCATCAAGAAGATATCTAAAGAAGATCAAGCAAACAAACAAATTAGGTATAGCATAGCAAAACCTATGAAATCAGGAACACTATTATAGAGTCAAGAGAAACCAAGACAAGCAAAATGATTTAAAGTAATTTCTCTTTTAAGAAAAGTTAATTGTTACTATTATTGTGAAAACTAAACTTTTTAACAATGAATATTAGAAACTAAGATTGCCTAAAGATCTCTGTTCCATAAAGAACTAAGCACTGGAACACTGAGGAAACAGAAAAACATATATAAGTTTTTATTACCTAGGGTCTACTTCTTTTTCCTTTTCTTTTGTGCAAATAAAAAAATCTTCTTTCCTAGTGAGTTTAGAAGAGTCTGAGATTATTTCTGGCATGGAAGAACACTGTACATTTTTTCGCTCTTTAGAAGGACTCGAATGCTTTTTTTCTTGAAAATTGAACTGCAACATGAAAGTTAAAAAGTATATATTGTTAAACCAACTGAACCTCCCAGAGTGTTGTAGAATGTAGTAGTGGTGTTTAATTGATATTATGCTGTTTGAGAAGGACCGAGCATATGATGAATCTAACTATATACTGGATGGAAAAACTATCAAATTGAGTAAAGAGTTTTGAGATCATGCTATAGAAAGCAAATTCATATCCTGTTTCTTTGTATCAGGAATATCCCACTGAAGACAGAACGCATGGAGGTTTGGGCAACACAGAGAAGTTCAGAAATTCAGGATGTCTTAATTGATTTGTAAGTCAGATATGGCAGATACATTTACGAAATAAATATTGTAACTATAGAAAATTCTGTTATCAATAAATTTTTACTCACCAAAGGTATATTTCTGTTCTGTACAGATAAATTCATTTTTGATGTGCTACTGACCACAGAAACATCTGAGTTCTGAATATTGATCTTGTCTTGTACTGTGCATGAACTGAAAATACCAAGCTGAATAATTTCAGTATTATTACAGAAGTGCAAAATTATTTACTTTTCAGTTCAGGATTTTCTACTTATTTCCCTGCACACTTAAATAAAAACCAAATTAAAATAATTCAGCAATTCATACCTTTTAAACATTGAAATTTCACTCACTTTTACAAGTGAGCAACCTTCTATATATTTAATTACACAGATACATGTGAAATTCAGTCAATATTTTAAACTGAATAAAATAGTGGTAAATTATGTAAGCCTTACTCTTTTGAAATGTTATTTGTGGCTTTGCTTGTTGTATACTGGCAGAGAGGTTGACATTCTTCTGGAATTTGAAGGCAGATATTTCCATGTTCTGTGAAAGAATGAAAGTTTTAAAGAATTGAGAAGCACCTACAACCCTTCTAAATATTTCACATGATATGATAAATAATACTTTGAAAATTATGGAAGTATCTTAAAACTTGAAATATTTCTTATGTGGGTTTTGGGCTAATACAAAGGTAAGGAGAGATATACAGTCAGTATACATTATGCAAGAGAAGTTATGCAGTTGCAGGCCATCAAAAATTTTTAATTGTGACTTTTTCAACTCTCCCTTCTGTATTGGATTTGTCACAATATATGTGACATTCAATGTAGAATAGTAAACCTGTCAGTCAAGTCAATTAACCAAAAATTTCAGGTGGTTCTATTAATTGTATAATAACTTTTTTCTCAAATAACAGTCTGTAGAATAATTTGTATGTAGGAAAGAAAAAAGTTTGTTGAAATAACCTTACCTAATTCTTTACTGACAAAATTACTAGCAAATACCAATTTCTCATCATCAATATCATCCCAAATATCATCTCTCAGTTCAAAGTCTGCATTCAAAGCATCTGAAAAACAGTATCTGCTTTTATCTGTATGGCAGAAAAACATGAAGCATTAATTTAAAGATCAAAACAGTGAACACTGTAATTATAAACATTAGCAATAACTTACCACTCTTTCCATAATTCCAGGATTGCAGTTGTTTCTGAGATTCTTCTAAGGCAGTAATTTTATTTACATGGTCCACTGAAGGTGATAAAGATGACAGTTTATTGCTAGACCTATTTAAAAAAAAAATAAATCAGTGACATGTCAGCTGCAGAAAGTTGCAAAATAATTTTATTCACAAAACAATTCACTGTTGTACCTTGGCAAGGCTGGCAGTAAAGACTTAGGTGTAAAAACAAATTGTTTGAGATCCACATTTTCAGCTTGATTTAACATCTGCATCTAAAGAAAGCAAAATATTTTAACTTTTAATTGAGAACTGTTATTTTTTAACAAACATAGTGACATTATTAATATTGTAAGTTAGCATAATATTGGAATGTCATAAAACCTTTCTGATGTCTGCTTATCTAATGTACTCAGTTAAAAAGGTTTGAATGATGTGCTTCTAGTGGAGGTATCCATGCAGCCTGGCAAAGCCAGACTGGTTGACTCTCATCTGTATTAGCTACAGGCTAAAGAATCCTCTATTGCCAACAAACAAAATTGTGAGGTGGAAATAAAACCCTTCAATACCTCAAATGTCATTCTTGTGCAGAAAGATCTAGTTTAACACTACATTCAGAGGAATAAAGTACAAGCCATGAACTCTTTCAGAGGTTTAAAATTAATAAGGATGGTTTTCTTACAAACAAGTGGATCTACATGCCAGTGAAAAAACATCTCCTAGGAGCATGACTAATAAATACCACAATTTGTTTCATTCAGGTCATATTTTGCCAAACAGTGCAGTATCTCCCAACAATGCCTCTAGGCCTCACCAATCACAACCTATCAAATGCCATAAAAGAAGAAACATAGAGGACATGCACAAAAGTGGACCATTGGAAGGGTCCCAAAGAGCAGAAGACCCTCTCAAAGATTCCTGGACCTTTGTACTTCTTTACTTTTTGCAGTCCACACAGAAAAGTCAAACTTGAACGTTCATATTTACTAATTAAATTCTCTCTGCAAACAATGCCTACCACTATGGAACAGATTAAAATAAACCTATGAAATGGCTGACTGCATTCAAGTGAACCTTTAGCCGTTTTACTGGGGGTATAGATAAAACTGAGTTTCTGCTCCTTAAATCAGCTAGGTACAAAGAGAAATTTGTGTCTCCATTCATCTGTGACTTCGGAGGTACTCCAGTTTTACCTGAGAAAATGAAAAAAAAATAATCTTCAGATTAGTTATAAGTATTAGTTATAAGGGATAAATTATTTTTAAACAATTTGAAAAACTTTGCCACAAGCTTAGTATCTTCCCTTAAAAGAGTCTAAGATTCTAAGATTTAACATGCTAACTACAAGACTTAACACAGTATTTACATAAAAGTGTAAGAAACTCAACATTTTTAAAAATCATATACGAAGTACAAAAAATATTATTAATCATTGAAGTGCCTATAAAAGTGCTATTGACGAAGTTCTTTATAACTGCTTTTATGACTGAATCATAATGACAACTCAGCCCCCATTCTCTTGCTTGTGTTGTTTCTGTTAACATATCCACTGGTATGATGGGAGCTGTTCTAAATTGCATTTGTCTAAAAGTATCAGAAGTAGTAGATTAATGAAACTCACAGCAGTCATGCCCGCACACATCTTTATTTTTACAGCGGTGGTTGCATTCTCTGTTTCCATATTTCTTGTAAGCAATCTCTTGTTTAGATCTGCCTCCTAGATAAATATAATACAGAAATTCAAACAGCAATATTGGATAGCAAACACCCATGATTTTTCCTACTTTCAAAATCATCAAAGAATTGCACTGTAATACTTGACAAGCAGAAGAAGCAGCACTGTATTTTTATTACCTTTGAGAAAGAAACAGCAGGGATAAATAAAGATCTAGCTCCCTACTGAAAGCAAAATTCAATTTTCTGTTGACTTTGGTATTAGCCAGATATTGTGATCTGACCATTTACCTGTATCTGCTTTTGCTGCTGGCAGGCTTTGGGGTGAGCTATAACATATATCAAGTGCAGATTCAGCTTTCAATTTTTGATTTGTAACCACCTTACATCCCTCTGGTTTTGGTGTTAAGTAGAAGGCTGTATATGCTTGCTGTATATCAAGGCCAACTTGGAAAGAAAAAAAAGACAAAAATATTAAAACTGCTTTAAACTCTTTCTATATTACTGATTATCTTCAGTTTTCTAAAATGTTTAAGCAAGTGAATGTTACTCAAAGATCACGGAAATTTGTTTAAATAATTTGCCCTTAAAGCACACTCTTATGTGACCAGATTCTTTAGGATTGAGATAAAAAACCCCAAACACTTTTAGAATTAAAGCCATAGTTACTAGAAAGAACCAAAATTAGTTCCTTTAACCAAATATTCTTGTATTGTTTTAAAACTACATTTATCTATGGCTTTGCACTGCTCATAAAGTTGCAACTTCTAAATTGCACTTCAGTCTGTGCTCAGGAGCATCAGCAGCTCTGTACTGGCAAAGGCATAAAATGAGTGTGTTGATAATACTTCTCAAGCTGAGTGCTAATATTCATGAGAGACTGAGACACCCTTTGTAAAGAGAGTAATTTGGTCTTTTATTGGGGAAATACAATTTGCTGGAAAACCAGACAGGCTTTTAAAAAATGTGATATTTCCTTCAAGTCTGGAATAGGAACAGACTTCAAAGTAAGTAGAATAGGAAGACCTGGTTTTAGTCTAATTTCACTGTTATCAGTTCCAGAAAAATTATCTTTCGTGCTGAGTTTTTCTGAATTCAGTACAATATGTAGATAAAAGGACAATTTTCTTAATTTCTGTGTGGTTAGAAAACCCTTCATTTTCCAGAGCCACAGGTCTCACTGTAGAAATATAGATTGTTCCAGGCTTGATTATTGTAATAATCTCAATATTTAATATTTACCATGGAATATTTATCCACTACACTTCAGTTAATCTAGCACACAACAGTCTTTACTGGTGGGGCATGATGAGAGAATTTAATGGAGCCAGTCTATTTTTAAATTGTTTTTCAAAGTTTTGTGTTTCAAGGTCGTAAGGGTCTCTCCTCATCTGCTGCTCTAGTTCTATTTGTATGGAAATTGACACTGAGGGGACTCGTGTTTAAATGTGCACAAGGTAAGAAACATTTTCAGCTGTAGGAATTTCTTGTCACCAAAGTGGAGATGAATCCATATCCAATACCTCTTTACTACAATGCAAAACCTACCCATTGACACAGACAGCTCTGCTCAGCAGAAAGGCTGACAGGTTATCCCCTACTGCAGGTTAATTCACTTGAAGGAGAAGGACAAAAGAGAATCCCAATCTGTACCAACAGAGCAAAATACTTTCTTCTAGTAACAGTTATGATGATTCCCAGTTCCTCAATGTGGTGGTAAATGAAATAAACAGGTAAGTAATTAGGAGAGGTAGTATGCAATCCAGTAAAACACATGTAATAGAGTCTTCTTTCCAGATCAGCTCACTTTAATATACTTTGGCTTGATAGAAAGTTCTAGTAGTTTATTAAAAATTCGTCTGCAGTTGTTTTTAATTGAAAGAGTATCATAACCTACCATAATCAGAACTAATTAAATTTATACTAATGTCTTCTGATTTAAGAGCTCTTTTAACTTCAATTTTCTTCATCCAATTTCCAGTTTTCAGCAGCACAGAATCCCTGTAATGCAAAGTTTTGTTAGACATGGACAATGAAAACAAGGCTGTATACTATGGTATCTGTAACCAAGTGAAAGAGCCTGTATTTGGTTCTAGTTCTTTAGTTTTGCTTGTAAGTGGCCTAAGAATAACTTTCCAATAATGTATGATTTATGGCCATAAGAGAGCCAGGATCCTGTAGATCAGTTTCAGGTCTGCCAGAAGTGCCAGATTTCAGCCAGAATTCTTGTGAAGGTCAAGCAGTTGGAAAAGATTGGTTTTCTTTTCCCATTTGCACCAAGTACCTCTTAGCCCACTGGAGAAATTGAATTCTCTGAGGGAAAAAAAAAAATTAAAAAAAAAAAAAAGAAATACAGCTAGCTAACAGGAGTAAGTAACAACTGGTAAATCTATCTTTTTAATAGGTATTTTACTTGCTTTATATTTATGGGAAAATTATTACGACTTCTATAATATGACATTAATGTTGAACAGATATTTACATGTACTCTCTGCACTGACAAGCACACTGGCATGTTTTTGGGGGTTTCTGAATATTGTGTAGCATTTTAAATGACAACAGTAACTAGAGAATGCTGTAGGATAAAGAATAATTTTGTACTATTAGACATCAGTAGGAAGTATTGCAAAAACTGCAAGTCACAGAACAGATGAAAAGCCAACACCCTAAAAAGATGTGAGGCAAAAAGCCCTGATCATACATACATAATTTTCTGATTAAAAATGACTTGGTTGTCAGCATCTCCTATGACCAGTGTAGCATAGTGGAAGTCTGGCGCTGTTCTCTTTGTCTGCAGCTGCTCATAGTTTGTTAGTTTGACGGTCACTAAGATTTCAGCCAACGTGTCACTGTATTTTGGAAGCTAGGGAAAATGATACAGAAGACATAACTGCTAAATTATGTAAAGTTAAATATATGCCCTTCCACAAACTTCTATCTGTTGATACAACACCAAAGCTCACCTCAAGTAATTTGAATTTGTGGTACCATTTTTATTTGTTGTTCTGAGACACTAATTTTCAGTACTCACTTGCCTATAGCTAAATATCCTAAGTTTGATTCAGTACTGAGAAGCAAACACAAATGCAAAGAGAAATATGCAAGAATAAGACTTTTTATATAGAAGTTATATTTTGGCATCCCAACATTCCTATATATTTATAATTGTTAAATCTTTGTTGTGAGAATCGAGCTACTCATCTGGTATTATGTCAAATGAAAAGCAAACTAGATCTGGTTGTTATACCACTAGTATTTCATACATCTATTGCGTTTTTGACTTCAAATGTATCTTCATTTCTACCAACTTTAAGGATACTTTTCAAATTGTGCATTTTAGAAAGGTGGAGTGTCTGTGTGATTCATATAAAGACAAAATGCATATCAGAACCTCAAAGCTCTTGATCACATATAGAATTGTACTTTTCCTTTGAAAGGGCACCAGCTAGATTAATATAATAATTTGCTGTTTCTCTATATTCCTAAGTGTGATGTAGAAAATAAACATGAGTTTATACCATTTCAGTAAGCTTTATGTGGATGTTTTGCTGTCTCTAGGGTTTGTTTATATTCAAGAGAGAAGAAACCTCTCAGACTCACATATAATGCTGAATATACTGGTTTATATCTGTAACATAAAATGCTATCAACGAGAGAGGCCAATATATTTTGGGGAATATCTGTTCCAAGGCTCTCCTTTGAGATTTAGGAGTTTTGTTCTACCTAGTAAGCTGGAAGGAGGTCACAATATTGCATGATCTTCTATCAGTGAAGACTCAGAATTTCTTTAAGTCAGTACTTGCTTTTTCATTTAACAATACCAGCATAAAAACATAAAATAAATATAAAAGAACTTACCTGTTCAATTTCAAGTTCATATTTTGGAAGGTGCAAAACAGACTCTTTTATCTGGTTTCCAAAAGGAGGATGTCTGTTTAAAATCTGCAAAGATGTAAATCCAAGGAATCAAAATGAGTAATTACGTTAGCAACAAAAGCTCTTATTACTCTTGGTTCTCCACTGTCAGTGATGCCCAGAATAGCAACATTACCAAAAGAAAATTCCAAGGCTTTTCCATGTTGCCACTGTTTCTGTTCAGTTACCAGCCAATTAGCTACCAATGATCTCAGAACCCAACTACTCAGGTTTTATATGAGATGACTCTTCTGTGTTGCACAAGTTTTAACTTAAACAGGAGAAGAAAAAAACACAAAGGGGCCAGAAATGAGAACTCAAATTTCTGAAGTCAAACCAGAAACATCCCAGCAGGATTTAGAAGTCTGTTACATCTTCCAGAACACTGGAATAGCAGTTTCCACAGAAAAGAAGCTGAGAGCCAAAGAACCAGTCCTACAGCAACATTTAACTTCCCTAAAATAAGAAGTGCTTTATAGATGATTCTACTCCTATCTCAAACTTGCCACACTGGAAATTTGGCATTCTCATCATTAACATACACTAAGAGAAACTGTAAATACATATTCCCTTTTATATTTTTCCAACACTGCCAACAGAAGTGCCCTTTGTTTCAAACCATGTTAATGATGAAATCCTCCAGAGTTAAGCATATGCTTTCCACAGTCAGCCAAATCAGTAAAATCATCATTCACATTATATTTGCTACCAAAAAAAATCATACACATTTTCAAGGAAAATCAGCAGTAGCTACACAGCTTTTTTTTAATTCTATGAGCTAAAATGAATAAATCACCTAAACATTTAAATTTTGCTATGATCATACAGTAAATATATATTAACTATACTGCTTTTACTGGTAACAGTATTTTCCCTATCATATTTATCTGTGTACAAAATAGTAAGTTACCAATTCAAGCTCCCTTGCATTTATGTCTTCAATTTTTTTAAATGATGTCAGCCCAGCATTTACCATAGCATTTGACAGTGATACACCTGTGAAAAACATGTATATGTTTTATGATGTTAAAGGAGAAAGAATAACCTCAAATTATTCTAACATTCTATTCTGCATTACAGCAAGTAAACCCAAAGCATAAATAATTTTATGTTACATTTGATGCAGCTTTCTGACCAGAAAATCACTATATTTATTTTTATCTGATTAAGTATTTCAGTATTATTTAATTTCTCCATTAGTAAAGGGAAAAAGAAATGTAATACAGACCAAATGTGAAAATATTCAATATTTCATTGCTGACATTTTCTACAGTAAAACAGATTTTATATCACTTTCTCCAAGAGTCAAGAAATGTGTTTTCTATATATATATGATAAAAAAAAGCATGTCATATGGTATGCTTTGTCTCAGAATTTTCTCCCTATTCAAGAAATTATTTAACTATGTTAAAATGGTAAAGACCTCAGTGTTTTTGAAAAAGTTAATAATGAAACTCACTGAAAAAGAAGTTTTTATTGTAATTTTCTACAAGTCATTGCAGCTTTAGCAAAAAACTTTCCCATGGCATATACAGCACAAAAGCAGAGAATTCCAGATATACTTTTATTTCTTTTCATGACTCACAGTACTTCCAGTGAGAACTAAGAGTTTTCACAGCCTATGGAAAGGCATTTAACTGACTTGGAACTACAGCCTGTTATAACAACTGCAATGATGGTAGGTAAAAAATAGTACCAAATAGTTAGAATGAGTACAAAATAATGGATTACAAAATAATATGAATCCTACTCACACAGTTCTGCAAAACAGTAAAAGAAATCTGAAAACTAAGTGGGAAACCTCTTTAGATACTTTTAGGTTGCTTCTTGGAAGACATTACAGCAATCATACAAAAAGACTCATCTCAACACAAGAACTTAATAATTTAGAGAAACAGAAGACCTTTTGATTTTATGTGTATTTGAACATCCTTTGGGTCTGACTTAGGGAAAGCATCTTTTACCATTTCCCTGCTCCTCTGCAGAAGCTCTGCAGTTTGAAGACTGAAAAGTCTCATATATTAATTCTGCTGCTAGAGCTGTTCCCTGTTTTTTTATAACTGAAGCTGAAGATTAACTCTTTTATCCTATTTCCTAAAATGGAAGAAGGATTTCTGCCAGTGAATACCAGATAAATAAGACTTTTTCTCTTTATTTTTGTCTACACTTCTGAAAAAAAATAAACGGGGGTGGAAATGAAATTGAACAAGTAGAAAACGTCATAAATCCTGCATGGCAACTGATCATTATCCTGTCTGTCAGAATAACCAAACAGAAATCAAACATACTATTCAGCAGAGAGAGAGCATCATTATTGGACAAGAGTTGTAGAAATGCAGTAAGAATTCAACTGAATGTCAGTCAAAGAACAGTCACTCTTATAATGGAAATACTGATTAATAAGGTGTTTTTAAGGTTCAAAAATAGCATACTGAGACAAGTTTAAAAATTAAGGATTTCTGAACATGCTGCAAGGTATCAGCAAATTTCTATGAACTTAAACAATTCATTTAACTTCAGAAAGAAACAGAATGAGCTTAGCAGTCATAGGTAGAGGTTAAGAATCACATCATACTACTGGTGTCAATTCAGTCTTTGATTCAGGAAAAGAGTGAACTGCCAGAAAAATGTTCAAAAGAAGCTTGTGAGGGGAACAAATGACACCCTGGAAGTTAGCAGTTCTTTGTAACTTATGCTGCAAGAGCTATGACAGCATAAGAAAAAAGTACCCACAAAAAGGAAAATTGGACAGAGATGTCTGTATATACACCATTTATATTATTAAAAAAACTAAACGTGACTTTATTCTACTGAATAAAGTGTACAGGGAAGGATTTGTCTACACTGTAAGTGCCATATGTATTCCACTCTTCCTAACTCCCCAGAAATGCTGAACACGAGGCAGATTGCTCAGATGATTGTGTCAACGTGGGCACAGGTGTGGGAAAGTGGAAACGCGTTCCCCGCCCTCTGCAGTGTGCTGTGCACAGGCTAACAAGCCCTGCCCTGGCTTTGAATCCACATGAATGAAGCATTACAGCCCCTGCACCCGAGCAGGCAAGGCTGTGAGGTACTGTACCCGAAGGACCTCTGGGGTTAGCCATTCTCTCATTTGCAGATCTCTGTACTACACTGCTCAGTGCAGAGCTGATGTGTCTCTAAAGAAATACACAGAACGCTGCGGTGAAGTCTGAAAGCATGAAGGTGTGATAAGAGCAGACATCAAAGCAGGAAGATGCACTACTACCTCAAACAAGTATGACTACATTTTTATAACACAGAAGACTCAAAAATTTCTGAACTCCTTTTCAAATAATTATGACAAGCCTGTACTTCTAGCCAGAAGTTCATTCAATAACAGGATACAGTGAAAGGAAGAAGATCATTAGAACCTTTTGATCATCATGTGTATAAGAACCTCATGCACAATAAATTGATTTCTATTTCATGATTCCTATCCTTTTCAATGTGAATTAAAAGGTTTTCATGCATAAAGGTAGGAGGACCTACAGCAACAGCTGCCTGGAAAGGAAGGCATGGCCTAGTCACAATCAATGTGGAATATGCCTGGGATACTGAGAGGAACATTAAGGAATTAGAACAATTCTGAAATACTTTGAAGAAAATTACTAAACAGCCTACTTTTGTCATGGCAGATTCTTCTGACAACTGTGGTACTCAATTGTGGCAAATAAGTAATTAGGAGATTAATTCAATTATGTAAGCAGACACCATAGAAATTAGGAGGTCAATTGTAAATTTTGTTTCCCTGTCAAGATTACACTTTAATAATTTCTAACTAGTACTTACCAATTTTTTCCAATTGTTTAGATACATGAAGTGAATTTTCCCAAAGTCTGCACCTGAAACACTTAGCTAAAATCAAAGAGTTTAATAAAGCAGAGAAGTTGTTCTTAGATGATGCCAGAAAGTCAGATAACCCTGTAAAAAGAAGATTGACTTATATTAATAAACTAAAATGTAGCTTATTAGTATAGGTACAAAAAAAAAGATTAAATTTTACCATACATCTAGTAACTCTCAAGCCATTTCTAAATATTCTGCCTGTATCTTGTGTCAAAGTAAAGTCTTGAATAGGAATACATCCCAGCTGAGCCTGAATGAGACTGGAAAAAGAATGGGTTTGATACATAAGCTATACTGTAAACAGAGAACAACATAAAGGTTTTTAATGGGGAAAAAAAAGAAAATCCAGCATAGATACAAGATCTGGTCCTCTGCAGAATGACAAAAAATTTAGCAGGGACTTCAACAGCCATAAAATGATATTTTTCAATAAAAAATAAAAACACAATATAATATTTACCAGTTTACTTTCATTTCTCTTGTTTTTATCTTCCCTTCCATTGGAAACCTATGCATGAAAACATACATATTTTCTACAACTCCTTTTATTTATTGTTAAAAAGCTACTTTTGATTTTCAATTCATTTTTTTATACCTGATAGTTATTTTGTCTTTGTCTTTATTCAAAGTGTTCAAAATTTTCTTTTCATTTGTTCTTAACTTGACATCCACAAATTCTGTGCAGTTGGAGATCATTGTAATCTGTAATAATTAAAGCTTTCTAGTAATTGTTTTAATTTGCCATTTTTTATATCACTTCTTTTAACTTTTTTTTAAAAAGAATGCTTTAAAAAAATTTTATTGTCTCAACACTATGACCCTAAAGACACAATCCATCAGTTCTTTTTAATACTGACCAACTTTCTTTCCTCTTCCTATAAAGGCTATTATATAATGAAAGGGGAAAATTTTTCTTTCAGCTTTTAGATTACTGTTTTAGTTGAGGTTATGTAAAATCAACCATGCACACTGCTAACACTTTATACAAGGCAAATACAAACAACTTTTTCTGTTCTATATTCCATCTTGCTTTCCTCACACTTTAATAACAAAGATAGTCACAGGAGAACAGGTGTTCAATTTTTTCATGCCAAATCTGTTCTACCATAGTATTTGCTTGAAAACAAAATGTCTTGTGATTCAGATAACAATCTGTTATCTGAAAGAGGAACCTTGCTTGAAACAGAAACAATTCCCTTAAAAGTAAAACCTGCTCTTGATGCAGCTGGTTTTTGCAACAAGAGCACCTACTAAACCAAAATCAGTATATGGTTTTTAATAGATGAGCAGAACAGCTTCATCAACTTTGCATCTTCACAAGCAAGGTTAGTGAGGGGAGAAAGAGTTGAAAATCAAAAGATCTCTAAGTACAAAGCCTCAAAAATACTCCATATAGAATTTAATTAGATGTATTCTCTAAAACTTTATATAAACAAAGCCTGAGCTCTTTAAAATAAATAATACTTTATGCTTTTAGACAGTTTAAAAACAACTGAACATATGTAATTAAAAAAAAATCAAATTACCAATTCATTTAGAGTCTCAGTTCCCTTAATTGTGAAAAACTGCTTCACTGTATCAAATGCAATGTAATACCATGCCATTAATCTCCCAGTCTCTGTAAAAGAAGAATATACCTTAGAAAAATAAATAGGCCAAGTATATTTCAGTGGGTTGGAGTTTTTTAAGCCACAAAATTAGATTAATTTTCTTATTACAGGCCTCTGTGAGATTTACCAGCACTACTATGATTGCCCCCAGCTGTCTGATGGACATTACTGACCTGACATGGAGTGGCAGAAAGAACCATGTGCCAGTTAGAACTCTCTACATTAAGTAGAGATGTTAAGTCACACTAACATACCAGGCAGTGAACTGTGGTTGCTAAGAGGTCAATCACCTCTAGCAGAGGACTGCAGAGAAGAGCAGGTATTGATAAAACCTGTTCTTCATTGCACTGTGCCACAACCAATTATCCTGTCACAGTGTTCTGCAGTCTTCTAAGCTGCAACAAATTTTCAGCAGCAACAAGAGAATATCTATTCATGAAACAAGTTTAGAAGAATGAACATCCATGAACTGGTCAAGAAACTTGTCCGTATATTCTACTCAAACAATCCCTCAGATTCTACTCTCTACTACATTTGTGTACTCTTATTAATGGGTCACAAGGATGGCTGAGACACTTTGTAGCTCACTTCCATCTCTACATCACTTCTGAAAATTAGTTTATTTGAAACTAATGTTACCTGTTGGTTTGAAATTGTTTGCTTCATCCATCCTGATCAAATCAAAAGATGATAAATCATTTAAGTTCTTCAGACACAGTTCTGTCAAAAATTGAAAAATACATGTTTTCTGCAGGTACTAAAAATACTTTATGTACAAACCAGAAACATCATCATCAAATGACAATGAATACCCAAGTAATTCCACTGAACTCAAATAAAGGTTTTGGAATTCTATTAAAGTTGGTGATTAACTTCTGCCTGGGCAAACTCACTCAGAGACAACTGATACAGGACAAGCCAACTCTTTTCCAGTAAGACAAAAGTTGCAAAGGAAATTAGATGGCAGAATGTAGGTTGCCATATTCAATTAGAGAGCCCACAGCATTTATAAAAAAGATTTCTGCTACAGAGTTAACACTTAAATGATTCAAATTTAAAGTATCCACAAGTATTCATGAATCCTTCTTTAGAATGTTCATAATGTATCAGGTGCATTTGTATTTATTTCACTAAACCTGTTGTCAGGTATCTGCATAAGAATGACCAAAATGCTTTTGTTCTCTCTTTTTCAAGACCAAGGCAAATTTCAGAATTTAAAAGTCAGTTAAAACAGCACTCAAAGAGACAGTTGCCTTAGCAACCAGAAATTATTCACATTACACATGGAACGTATGAAAACATTACACACATTACTCCAAAATATTTCATGTTGCAGGGAAGAGCAGCTAGTTCCTCCAAGAACTTTCAAAAAGAGGGAGTTTTTAACATCAAAACTTCAAGGAAATATAATCCACACTGAAAAAGCATTAACTGAATTCTTTTAGCACTATCTGTACAGGTGATTTGAAACCATGCCTTCTCCCATAAAGGCTTATTTAGGTAGTATCATGCTTCAATCCCTCCATTCCTTTAAATCTACATGGCAAGAATAGAAAAGTCCTGATGTAAAAGACAGGAAGATAGAAAACTACTGAAAGAGGCCGATTTTCTTACTGCAACAGAAATTAATGAAAACAAATTATATCATCAGGAAAATTAGGAAGATTGACAAGGAATCAAAATTAAAGTGCTCTGCTCTGTATTTCTGAGCATGTAGAGATGAAGCAGGTAAAGGCATTTACCTCTATATAAGAAAATCTTTTCTACCAGTTAAATGTACTGATAGTATTTCAAAAATATTAATAATAAAATAACACATCATAGTAAATTACATTTGTTCTGCAAATGGATCTATTGAAATTAATGGACATAGATAATAAACATGAGTGAACCTGCCCTAAACTGAAACATTTTACTGAAAAATCTAAAAAGCCACTTACCTTGTAATTTTGCTTCAATTCCAACTTTATCTAATCCAGATGAAAAACCTTCATGGAAAAGACAAAAGTTGTTTTAACCCAATACTATTATACATTTCCTCCTCAATTTCATTACTAATCAAAAGTGATTTGCTGGTTTTTATGAGCCAGACAAATACCCAAAGTGAAAAATGTGAGAATATTTATTATACTGCAAATACATCAGAAGTTTACAGAGTATAACTATCCAAGTATCAGTCATGCCATCAGAACAGATGTGCAAAGGTAAAAGCTGCAGACACTCCCCCATGACAAATATCAGAGTCCCAAAAGTTGCAGAAATGTCAGTAGGGACTTCTAGGTACAGTTTTCTTATTTTAGAATATAGGAAGCCACCTAAATTGTAACATCCATTCAAGTATTAGATGCACTATGTTCAGTCCCAGCTATAAATCCTTATAAAAAATTGTCTCCAGCAAGTACCAAATAACTTCAAAATCAGTTGTAGAGCAAGTGGGCAGGAACAAAGATAAGGTCAGGGCTGGGGACTGGGATGATGTTCTGGACAAGACAAATTGAAGACACTGGAATTAAGATAACTAAAATTTTATTCTAGAAAAAACTATAAAATACTAGACTATTCTTTTTCTTAGCAGATTACATATTCAGCAGTGAAAAATACATTATGGCTTCATACTGCATTAATACATAGTGCAGCATATTAAGAGCAAAAATAGATTATGAAGCTGTAAATGGCTTCTTCATAGTTTTTAAGTGTTATACCATGCTGAAACTCCCACTACTTATGTTAAAGAACAAAATGTTACAGGCCACATTGCACATCTTGTTTTCATCACATTATGAAGTAACAGCCCACAAGAAAATGAGAGAAACAAGTAATATGGAACAAACAAGTGCCATAATCAGATGAATTAAAAAAATAAAAACAAACCATAATGAGCTGGATTTTTCAAGGCTCTAATGTACAAGAATGTTGATCGTATCCACTCCAAAGCTACATTGACATCTGTGACAGTATGCAGCACTATTTCTGCATTTAAGTGTTCAACAAGGTGCCTGTGCAAGCTAGTGCAAAAAAACCACAAGAGTTAAGGACATTTACCTATGAGCAATACAAAAAGTGCTAAAATTAATTTTTGGGAAGAAATAAAACCAAACAAATCCCACCCCCCAATCCACAACAACTGCTCACTATAATCAGTGAACAGTTGAAATTGATAGAATACAGTAAAGATTATGTAAATAATCAAAAATGTAATTTATCATGGCATAATGTCCAGCAAGCAAAAATGAACTGTCAGCTACGAAGTTTCACATTTATTAGAAAACAAAGTTACTCACATTTAAAAATTACATCACAGATATTTTGTGCTGTTGATACTCAAAATATATTTGAAAAATTACATCCTAACAAAATTACATGAGTAAAATTTTATTATTTTACCCTTTAATGGCTTAACTTTCCTATGTATTTCTCTTGATAATCCGTGAACAACAAATTTAGGTCTAGTATTTTCCAGACACTATCATCCAGAAATTCAGAGATGTGGTGGGTGTTCAATTCCTGCATTTTGTCTCTTTCAGTTTCCTCAGTTTTTGAGCAGGGATCTAAAATTTTTTTTTTTTTTAGCTTAAGATGTTCTAAAGATTCTTTTGGCTTAACATAAAACAAGAGACCATTAACTCCTGAATAGCTTAGTTTTAGTTTCCTTACTTCTTTCTTGATTTCTTCTAAATAGACCAAAGAAATACCTCAACACCCGCCTAAAAAAAGCCACATTCTGTAGATACTATGAAGTTTTGTTATTATTACAGAGTCTTATTAAAAAAATACTCAGTTACCTGCTCTCTATTATATCAGCACCATTTAACATCTGTATATATCTCTCCCTGGTACTGCAACGAGTCATAATAACTGCTGTAGCTGTAGTGTCAAACTGAAAAATAAAACCCCAAATAAAAGCTGCTCTCTAGTTCTTAGAAAAAAATCCAGTTGAACATGCATCACATACCTGTTGAATCCACTAGAGCTCTTCTCTTAAAATCCTGTCTGAAATGGCTACTGTGTGCCAGCTTCCTACTTTTTCTCTAACCCCCATTCACTATGTAACCCCAAAGTAATCTTCAGCTCTTTTTCCACTGCAAGGTGAAGCAATAATTTTTGACAGACAATACAAAAATCTTTTCTTTCTCAACAGAAAAGTTACCCAGGAGTAATTTAAGTATTAACAACCCTTTAAAAACCAAATGTTGCAGTAAAACTCCTGGCATTGTACTTTATTTGACAAGAATATTTTTCTACGAATCTGCCTATAAATAGCATTGATACAATAAAAAATTTCACTTACCTGAGGCCTTCCAGCTCTCCCAATCATTTGCAGAATATCAGTTTCACTGTACTCTTGAAACACTCCTCCAACATAATGCATTGTGGATTTTATAACCACCAAGTGTGCAGGTAGATTGACTCCCATAGCTAAGGTGCTGGTAGTAACTACATCAGATCAAAGTATATGAACACCATCAAAATGTCTGGCAGACACTAAACAAGCAGTAAATAGGCAACTTAACTCTCGATGCCTAAGAGCTCTTAGTTTCTAGTGGAATCGGTGGGCATCCTGCACCACAAAGAATTTGGTGGAGATTAAAGACAGGTGCTTGTGAAACAATCTCTGTGAATCTGATCATTAGCATTCATTTCCAAGTTCTTTAACAAATTACATCCCAGATACTTTTATTTAAACATTTCTTTATATTTGGAGATAATCCAGAATATGATCTGCGTTCAATATAACAGACATACAATAAAGAAACACTATTCTTATTTCTTCAAGGGTATACATTTGAATAGAGCTATGACTTCATCTTGCTTAGTAGTGGTCAGTATCTTTAGGATATATCTTTTTAAGTCATCAGTCATTAGCATTGTTTATATCCATGGTACCACACCAGAATCGTCACCAATACTATCATGACATACACTCTCACACAGAAAACATCAATCAAGTATGTGGCAAGTAATCTCACACTCATGTTTTCTAATTCACTTTCTCTAAAGAATATATGGGGTGGCAAGAATTCAACACTGAAAGCCAGTCATACTGACCAACTGATATTACTATTCTGCTAGGAAAACAAAGGATTAATGAAATTTCCAATTCTTTTTGAAATGAAATGAAAGTTAAAATCAGTAATTATATTTATTTTTTTTAATGATCATTTTAATAGGTAAGAGAAAAAAATCCATTAATCTTTTAGTGTTGTACATGAACCACACAGACAATTCCCCAAAGGATCTGGATCTTTTTTTAACAGAAAAAGAAAGCCTGGATGAAATGAGACAATCACATCTCAGATCCCTTCTCATTTCATATAACAACACACGGAACATTTCTTAGGGACCTCCCCATCAGTCACAACACCTTGCATGTAAGTTTGAAAATAGTATCCTGCCCACCTAAGATGCATAAATGTAGACTATTACCTTCAGGGAAGCCACAGTTGCAAAGGATCCAGACAAAGAAAACATCTTGGGCACTCAGAAGAAAGACACACTAGCACAGAGCTCCACCTCAATGGGAGGGTTCAATGGTAGGAGAAGGAAATGAACATGGCCAGACCTATTTGGACATATGAGGGGGATGACCTCCATGTATGGTGAAAGAAGGTCTATGGTCTTTGCTAAGAGTGTGTATAGGCTCACAGGGTAAAAGTGCATGTGAAACACAAAAACACCTTTACCCAGATTTCACAGCTTCCAAAGGTTAAGCAAACTACAGAACCATAAAATATTGCTTCCAAACTGCAGTCTTCTCAGGATATATAACATTTGGGCTTTCAAAGTTAAATTTACTTACAAAGCACTGGCAAGTCTCCTACAACAAAAGCTCCTTCAATTACTTTTCTGTCCGATATCTCCATGCCAGCATGATGATAAGCCACGCCATACGTTAAAAGCTCTGATAACGAAATTATTATACACATCATTTAACTAAGTTTTCTCAAGCAAATATTCAATCACAGAGCAGAGAAGTAGAAAGTTACATTTACCTTTCAATTTGGAGTCTTTCAATGAACTTGCAAACCCCTGTAATCTATGCAACACACACAAATAAAAAAATTAAATTAAAATATATACATTCTTTGGGTATTTTCAATCACCACCTTTCAACCACCACAACTGACTCTCTGAGGCAGCTATTGTAGCTTTTCAAGCCTGGTCATCTTTCCAAGTCACAATCTACAATCCTTATGTGTTGTTCACATAAGGCAAGTAAGATGATATTTGAGGTCCAAAGTCAGGAGCTTCTGCAGCTGCCATGACTAGGCAATCTTGAAGTAAATAATAATTAATATGGCTGTATTTATTAACAGTACTGATAAAGCAGACATCTTATGGCTTAACTTAAAAGACTAGTAAAATCATATCCAATTCAACTACTCATATGCCTAATCTTTGCACTACAAGGTCTCAGATGGCCATAACAATTAGCACTTTTATGTTTAGGAAGCAGCTTTGAGAACCAACTTAATGTTTGTGAAAGATATCCTAAAACTCTGAGAGGCCAATAAAACTTCCCAAAAGAGTGCCAATTTACCAAAAAGAATGTCAAGTGTGATGATGATTTTGTTGCACACTCCTCTTCTAGAAACCGTATTAGCTCAACAGCTTTCTTCACAGATATCACACGTTTACTAAAATGCACATTTATTTCCAATTTAAATAGAAAAATACCTTTGTTTCTGTTCTATACTCAGTAGAAATTTAGCATCTTTTGCAAGAACAGAAGCAGCCTGTTGTACTCCTTTTCTTGTGGCACAAAACTATAAATAAAAGATATTTTTTTGAATCAACACTTTCAAGAATGGAACAATTTCAAACATGATAAAAAAAAGCTGCTGTACCACAAGTGCTGGTTTTTGCTCCGAGTATGTTTGTATAATGCTAGCTATCTTGTAGTTAAGAGTTAAGTCAAATTTGAATTCTGTCTGATTGTCACTGCAAGGAAAACCAAGAACAATTTTGCGTAGTTTCACTGGTCGTTGATCCTCATCTATTTTCAGGCATACAGCAGGCATCTTTCTATCTGAAAGCCATTCTGCAATCTTTAAAAAAGAAGTAGAACAGAAAAGATAAAATTATTCTTTTAATAATGAGCATCACAGAATAATTAACTTAGCTTTTGTCACATGTAGACTATTAATACATTTTTTTTATGATTTAAAATCCCAGGTGAGGTTCTGCTTTTACAGGACCAATATAATTTGGACTGAAATCTCAAGTCTGTTGTGATTTGTACGTAAGAAGCAAAAATCAAAAGCAGAAATCTAAAACTGAAGCATGTCCATACATGGCTGATATTTCCATACGGTTGAAGGTAATCTTACATTAGCAGCACACAGCTGACAGCTTAAAAATTACAATTTTGCTATCAATCTAATACTGTAATTCCAGATAAATTTTATAAAATACAACTCCATTGATCAAAATACAGTTGAAATGTAACTCTTACATCTTGAGTATTTGGGATTGTTGCAGAAACAGCTACAAATCTCAAGGGAGGAACAGTGCTGTGATTCTCTAACAGACGCCAAAGAGAAGACTGAACAGTTTTCATCCGACTGACTACAACTTCCAAAGTTGCACCACGGCTTTCATCCTTTATCACATGTACCTATCAGGAATTTGGAAAGACATGCTAAGTACTTTTCAGTTACAACCTGGACATGTGCTAAATACAAGTAATATTTTCTAAGCTTCCTTTCATCTTCACAAAAGACACAAAACCAGTGCATAAACCCTCATTCATTTTCTTACCTCATCAATGAGAAACAGCCGTACAAGCTGCACTATGGAGTTGTCTCTCCACCTTCTGGTCATGCTATCCCACTTTTCCTTGGAGGAAAAAACCAACACATCAAAACAACAACAGAAGCTGAAAGATGTTTTAAAGGCCAACATATGCCACAACTATAGTACATGCAGACATGCCTAAATTCTATTAAATCCTTAAACAGAAACAATTAAATTAATTCAAGCTAATGCCATCTATGTTTAATCTGATACATTATTGTATTACTAACTTTGGTTTATATGAACTGAGAGTATGTACAAAAGGATCATAAAATTACTCTGTATTACAAAAAAAAGGAGCAGTCCTTGCAGCATACATTTAGAAGACTGCTAATGTCTGTTTATTCTAAGTTCTTGTACGAGCTGGGAATGAAACCTACAGGTGTAGTGATAATAATGTCAGCATGATGTATTTCAAATAAATCATCCATCAGTGTATCTCCTGTCAGTTCCTTGCAGGTGAGTCCTATAGGTCCAAATTTTTCTTTCCAATCATTAAAACGCTGACTGCATAGAGCTTTTATTGGAGCCACTAAAAACAACACCAAATAATGAGAATTAAATAAGGGAAACCAAATCTTCAACTATATTAAAAATGTATGCATTTAGTTTCTTTAGTAAGATACCTTTTTGAATTTAATTTCCCTAATTTTCAGCTTTGCTTCCAGAACCATAAAATCTGTAACTGGTGTTACTGTCCTTATTATCCTACTCCATGTGCACAATCAGTGTTGAGCTTTGGGCCCTAATTCTTCCCATCAGCAAGCAGAAATAGAACCCTTTAATTAATATTAATTATGTTCTCTCTTAATCCTGTATCCTGTTGGGTTTGATTTTCTTTGCAGTACCACATGGAAACAATCATTCAGCTATCAAAGGTTTCCTCACAGATGGAAGAAACCACAGGAAATGTATCTTTTCTAATGGAAGACCATACAAATACCAACCTTTTCCCGGTTAAGAATGATTTGAGTACTCTGTATTCAGAAAGAAAAGAAGTTATAAATGAGAAACCAACCAAGAGCAAGAGACAGACTTTTATTTCTTCTGGTATTCTACTGAAATCAAATGTATAGTTAAGTGTAGGGTCATACCAAGCAGCTAATACAGCACGTAGCAGTTCTAATGTTGGTTCTCGTGAACAGAGTCCTAAAACAATCTACTCATTTTCATTTCCTGAGGATACACACTGTACTTGTGCAGATTCTTTTTTTCCAGAAATCAGATGTAATTCTCAATATGGACTGATATTAACAACTCATATAAAGCTATACTGGATGATTAATCTATGTGTAAAATGCAGTGATTTAAATGAAAGAAGCAATCTATGCATGACCTGAAAGTATAATA
>VZRX01001226.1:0-14964 GCA_013398075.1 Notiomystis cincta
TGGGCCAGAGTCAAACAATGACAGAAGGTTATTGTGTCTTAGGAATTTCACTGCTTACTTTTCTGTGACCTGGCAGTAAGTCCACTGGTTTCTGAAAACACAAGCTCATATCTGGATTGCCTTTGCAGAATGGGCATGGGTGAGTTGTAGACTGAGTACCAAACTTTCACTGAAGATGAATTTTACCTGCAAGATTTTTTTCTGCAGCAGAGTGAATAGTTTTTGAGGGAATTATGTGAGTCAGGTTTTGAGGCATGTTATTATCACATTGCAGGAAATACAGAAGACACATTCTGTTTTAATTGGATCAAAAATCCCAGGTAGTACCAAAATTAAAATGAAAACAAAACTATACTTCGGTTGATGAATACATTTTCCCTGGAAAACCTGAGTATATTTTCTATTTAAAGAACAGTAAAGAAAATACAAAATATAATTACCTCATTGAACAATTTTCAGAGGGGAAAAAAGGACATGTTTTTGACATGACATGTTGACATTTCTATCTTAGAACATGGCATTTCTGAAACTTCTCTCCTTATGAAATGTTAATCTGTAAGACTCCGTACAAGATATGTAAATTCATGCTGAATGCTGTAGTTTAAGACCATTTTTCATAAAGTTCCATTTCCTTTTGGGTAGGTGCAGCTAATATTCCTCTATAATCTATTATGTCATTGGTAAAAATGTAGATTAACTTACTAAAGCCCAATATTTGAGTTTGGAAAAAAATCCAAAAGCATTTGAAATTTGTTTTTCTGACTTGATATAATTATACCATGCATTTGTTTCAGGAAACACTGAATAAATTGTTGGCTATAATTGAAGACTGCCAAGTATAACTAGCATAATACAGTCAAAAAGAACAAAAGAAGAAAAGCTAGCAAACAGGAGTAATAATAGAACAAGATGGTGACAATAAAAAGCTGTGGAATTATATTAGAGTCAATATATAGATATTCTCTATTGAATGTCACATTGACCTCCCAGTTTTGTGTAAAATACATTTTACAGTTGAAATAGAAAGAAACTAACCTTTATTTTGGGAGAAAATTACTAATTGAATGCTTAAAGCAATAGGAGAATATCTGGTTTGAATATTTTTACTATTTGACTATTTTACTCAGCTCTAAGTGATTATAATATTCCATTAATCTCAGTCTGCCTTGGATCAAATCTATTAGGAAGAGGGTTCAGGTTTCAGGTAACATTAACGAGTCATATTTAAAATTCTGTTTTACACTTGGTCATGTGATACTTAAAAAATGACAGATTGGGATTCACCCACAAAGTTTTTTTGTTCCTTTTTTTGATTTTTCTATCCATCTGCTTTTTTATTTCTCCCTTCTGCTGCGATTTCAGAAAATTAAATCTCTTAATTTCAAAGTAAAAATAAAACTAGGATTAGCCATCTAATATGTAATCATGTACAGACAGTTCTCAGCCTTGTTCTACTTGCTGTTTTTGAAAAGATGAAATCCTAAAAAATGAGAAGTAAAAGATAACTTACAGAAGAGGAGTAATAGAACAGTCAGTGAGATTTATCTTACAGATGAGAAGTAGAGTTTAAGTAAATAGTGATTTGGATTTCTGTGGTAATCAGAAGTCACTAACTCCAGTCACTAACTCGAGTCACTTGCAAGGGACCAAAGTAAGAAGAGCTTGCTCAGCATTTCCTTAAGATCAAGAAATGGGCTTACCTTTTCTGTCGTTAAAGTGAGACCTAAGTTCACACAGTGTCTTTTGCTGGTTTTAGCTCTGGACTGTTACACCTACACCAAAAAAAACCAAGCCAACCAAACCAAAAAACAAGCAAAGATGGCACGTTTCATTCCTGGGTATTTTCTATGTGTAAGAAAGGTGTGTGGACCTGTAAACTGCCATATCTAAAGTAAGCAACGAGTCTCCCAAGATTTTTATTCATGTAATTCTTTAGACATAACAAAATCTACCAGAACAGTTTAAGGCTGTTATTTATCTGAACACCTGTTTCTGTCTTTATCTGGATAATCTCCATGACAATGTCCCTCATTGTGTTTAGTGCTTGCTTTGTAAGACAAAAGTATTAAATGGGGAGCAAACCGAATAAAAACTTATTAAAATAAAATCTATAGAGGAATAACATGACATGTTAAATGTCAGCTCCCTCATCTATTTTGGACATACAGTGGCTATTTTCACAAGTGGTCGCCATTAAGTTCCTGTTGGGTTTGAGGAAGAAGTATCTTTTAAGAGCCATAGCACCAAAACTGAGATGCTCATGTGGCATTTAGGCAGTGCTGGAGAGTTTATTTATTAAAGTCTTGATATTTGTTGGCTAGTCTAATGTGCAATACTAGAAGTAGACTGAAAGTTGATGAAATAATTCAAGAGGAGAGAAAAGGTAAACCATTCAAAAGACTTCTCAAAGACATGAAATGATTAAAACTTTAAGAGTAGTAAAATCCAGAGTCTGAATTACAATTCCAGATGGTGAGAGTGTAAAGAAGAAAGATATGTTGAAAGTAAAGGCCCATGTAGGGAATTAGAACGAAGAAAAAAACCCCCAGGTGGGACTGCTTGCCATTTCCTCAGTGAGGTTTTCAACTGAAATAGTGAAACTGTGTAGTCCATAGAGGAAGAAAGAAAGAAAGGGTGAAATCTGCAAGGAACCAGAGAAAAGGAGCGGTTGAGAGACTGGAAATTTTCTTAAAATGTGGATGGAAGAACAGGAAGAAGGAGGAGGTGGAATGAGAGGACTGTGGACAGTAACTGTGGACTGAGCATGGATGAAGTAGCAGGGAAAAGGTTTCAGAGGACCAAAGAAAGAGACTAGGGGCAAGAAGACAAATAGATGGAGGGCTACCAAACCCCTAGAACTACCCCTGACCTTGCAGACTGTCTTCAGGGTAGACACAGGTGTGTCAGCTTGGGGAAATAACTAAGGGGGTTTTTTTCAGAGAACAAGAGTCTTACTGAGGGAACAATTAATTGGCAACATTACAACATACAGAAGTTTGGTAAGCAAAAATAAATAGCTTCAAATGAAAGGTGTGCAGTCATCATTAAAATCCTGTAGTAAAAAGTACTGCCAAATTTTAAATCAACAACTTGAGAGGTGTTGTTACTCTAAGAACAGTAATTTCTAATTAATTTGTGCAGTGTGTGTGAGATGCTCGTGCAAACTGCCTGACCCTGTGTGTGCCTCACCTGTCACGGAGAGGACAGGGAAAGTGCTGGAGTTGCAGGGGAAGGATCTTTGTTTTAGAGGATCAACAACTGATAGGGACAAGCAGTTTTGATACAGAGGAATAGAGCACAAAAAAATAGCTCACTATGGGTTACTTTGTATTTTGATCCTAATGCTCTAATATAGAGTTCAACCCAGGCTGACACAAAGGAGTTATCACAGAATGCTTGATTTCAACAAGTTTGTTTCAAGTCTCTTCTTGACAAGTAGTTGCCACTATTATAAAAAACAAAACAAAACAAAAAAACCCCAACAACAAATTAACCTTCCTACTTTTCAGGTCTGATTAGTTGGCACAACTCCATAAAAGTGAACAGTTCCTGGAATCAAACTCATGAAGCATATCCCATTACTCAGAGTTCTTTGATTTTCAGACTTACCCAGTAAAAAAACCTGGCATGATGGATTGATTTTCTTTGAAGCAGCTCTGTGCTGTATATATCCTATATGTGAAGTATTTTTGCCCAGGAGCTATTTTTACATGCAATAAAAACATTTAAAAATATCCATTTCCTCACCTTGTATGGGAAAAAAAATTATTTTAAAAAAACTTCTACTAAATTTATCAAGCATCTTCCTTCAGTGGTTTTCTTTCAAACTTTAGCATCGAAGTGCACTATTTCTTAATGCATCATTCACATTTGTTTTATTAACTTTGTCACCTTAGCTATAAGATTTGCAACAGAAAAGTACATTTGCAGTAAAAAGTCAAGTGTATGAGGAAAACTACTTAGAGATTTCTTTTTCCCATAGTAAAGCATCATAGTATTTTCTCAAAAAAAATTTCTAACATCAATTGATATAGATTGCAAATTCATTCTTTTTATTACTGCAACATTATTAGAATGGTGAATTCTTGATGTATTTTCACGAGTGCAGGAATGAGATAATTTCCTTTTTGAAAGTGTAAGACTGTGAACAGGGGATTTAAATTAAAAAAAAGTATTATTAATTGATTGAAAAGCATGCGTACTATCTGCTGCTGAGTCTCATCTCTTGCTATTAGTCTTCCCTTAAACATCTTTCCCTCAAAGGAATGAAAAAGTTGAGATATTTACCACAGAAATGTTTGATAATTTCATTTCCTCTCTCTGTTGCTGTAATATTAAATTGCTGCCATAGACCTGTATCAGTTTCACAAAGACAGTTTTACGTAGCTGAGGCTAGCTGATTGCAAAAAGAACCATGAAGCTGGCTACAATCAGATTTTAAGATACATTTCTGTTTATGTCCATAAAAATATAGACACACATATACTATTTAAACTGTAAGGAACATAATTTTAATTAAGAGCTGAATTTTAGCATTTTGTGTTTGAACAGTTAAGTAAAGGAAAAATTTGTTTTGAAATAGAATGTATTTTTTTGTGGTTGCAGGTACAAATATTTACCTTGTGCAACCTGAAAAAATGGGTTTGGCCAGTTTTCTGACACTGTCTTAGTTTTGTTTCAATCAAAGCAGCACTTGTGGAAAGGAGACACTAAAAAGAATTTGAGCATAAGATACAGTTCTGATCTCTAAGGTTATTTATGCATCCTTAATCCTTTATTTTTATAACTTGTTATTAACTCAGCTCATGCTATTTCTGTCTTCATGAATGCAGAGAATTATTTACAGTGATACTGGTAACACCTGGTATCTATAAATTTATTAGTTATGTTATCATCCAATTACATGAATATATCCAATAATGAGTAACATCCAATCAAGTGAATATAGGTGTGTCTGGAAAAAATGGTTTAACTCAGATTCACTGATACCAAAGGCAGCTTCTAAGTAAAAATCCCTGTGGAACCTGTGTTCTGTCATGTAGTTTCCCAGTGAGAGATATCATATAGAATCTACAAGACAATATTACACAACCATAGTTCTGCAGAGATCTTGAAAATACAGATTAAAATCCCCATTAGAAAATGACCTTATACCTGTCAGGTTTAAGTACTCTGCACTTGTTAGAATCATCTTTTAGAAAGCGCAGGACCATATTGCAAAAGTTAGATTTCATCAGCACAGTGCATGGCAAACACCTTCAGGAAGTGTGCTTACTGTGCTTTTAAAACAAATCAGAGTTCTGAGTGTTTCAGAACCTTCAAAACTTCAAATAGAAGTGACAGTCATCCTTAAAACACACTAATCCTTTTAATGAAAGCTGTAAGAAAAAGATGCCTGTTTCCTTTTTTATTGCAGTAAAATAAGATCTGATAATAGCAGTTCACTTTAGCAGTTCAGGTGCTTCATTTTTAAGCACCTGTCTGTACCCTACATAATAAGCTTTCAGGTCTGAAATCTAACAGGATTTCACATATATTGAATTGGAAAATACCAATTAAAAAAAAATATTCTTTTTATATTACAAGGCTTTCTTTGTAGGAAAAATATGAGATGTCCCTTTCTAAAAAGATGGATTTATATTAATGTAAGTATTTTTCTTCAGTTTGGCTTTGTTTGTACACTTAAAACCTTTTCTTGATTCCAACATCAATAAATAGTAAGCATAAACATTTACAGCTCTTGGCACCCACTTAGTGAGAAATGCAGCTCATACTTTAATTTGTGAAGTGATTATTTCTGCCAAATCTGTTTTTTAACACTAAAGAAAGACAATTTGTAGCTTTGAGGGTGCAAGATAATATAGTAAAGTGTGGCTGTGGGGTTAGAATGACATTGTAAATAGTAATGGAAAAATACAGGAAAAATGAGTTAAGTAGCCAGAGTGCAGACAGATTGGTCCCAGTGTTTTCAGCCATCAGCAGTGCTCTGCATTAGTGTCCTTGACAGGAATTAGAATTTTCCTGCCATACTTTGTATTACATTAAAATGCACTACTCAAATTGCTTCTTAACTGAATTGTACCAGTGCAGTGAGTACTTGGGCTTGGGGTACTTCAAGATGCTTCTTACAGTTTGGAAGATTTGAAATTATTTCAGTGACATCATTGTTCTTTGGGTTTAAACTAATGAAGACCACTACCAATGGTATTGAATTTTAAGGCAAGTGAGAACACTGCACTGTGTTTTCAGGACAATCATATAACTTCAGTTATAGTTATTGCCACAGGCACATCAGGTATTTGTGCATTTTCAACACAGCTGAAGTGAGAATCAGTAAAGGATAAGACCTTTCTTTTAACTTTCAGAAGCAGCTTCTTGTGGAATATTCAATGCCAGCTACATGCACCGAAAAATTCTGAAGAGATTAACTGACTGCAAAACCAAAATCCTTCCATTCATCAAACATTTCTGTCCCTGTAACCACCATCAAGGAGTAGCATTTTAATCCTTCAGCTTGACTTCAGGGTGGACTGTCTTTTAAAGCAAGATATACATGGAGCACAAACTGTTGAAACTATACTTTCAAATTACACTATAAATACAGAATAACCCCAAATCTGTTCTGTAGGCCAGATGATCTGCATTTGCATGTACAATCACCCTGATCTGCATGGTGGGCCATTTTATCAAAACCATATGCTTGGAATCAAATTCCAAATATCCTGCAACAGAGTAACCAAGTGTTATATAAGTGTGTCACAAGGAATTTCACTCCTTCACTTGAAACATTCTTAATAACTTGCACCAATTAAGTCCAGAAAAAGTTTGTTCAAGCCCTTCACCACTCAATATTTCTCAATATTCTCAATATTTCTCAATGTTCTCAATATTTCAATGGGGGATCAGAATTTATTTTTTGTAGGTTACCAAAAGCCTCCTTGTCTAGGCTACATTTCATAGAGGGAAAAATACAGAAAAGAGCAAATACTTGAGGTAAAATATTAACCATTAGAAGATTGTAAGAAACATTCAAGTAGAATGAGAGTTCTCCTTAGAAATAAAAAGCAGTCTTGGGAAAGAGCAGTATCTGGAGATTTCTGTCCTTGCCAGGGGCTCCTTCAGCCAGTCTGAAGGGTTATTACTTTACTTAATAAGTAGCAATCTTCAAGAAACAACGTGAAATATTCTCTGGTAGCCAGAGTATCAGGAGAGTACATTGATTATAGATGCATGATAATGTATTTCTGCAAATGTAGAAGGCCAGTACAGTTTTTACTAAAGTTTAAAAAAGTCAGGGGAAGGAGAAGGAACCACAGAAGTGGCATTAGCAGCCTTGATAATCCCTTTTGCCATGGAAACTACTGCACTGTGGAATCCCAGTCTGCTGTGAGCACAGGTTTCTAAGAAAAGCCAAGTAGACAGCTCTTAGAAGGCTATCAGAGCAATTCATAATGCTGGTGATAGGAGGGTGATTAGCTCCCACATCCTTTCCTCTTTATCATTAAATCAAATTAAGTGGTCTACTGTTAAAATGTTGCTTTTTCACAGTAAGTGATTACTGAAATTTGATTACTGAAATTTTCCTAGTGAAAACTCTGAGACATTAATTCAGAATGTGTAAAAAACCCCAAAACCCACCATGCATCTTTTCAATAACATCCCTTACTTCAGTAGCTTGTTCCACTTTGTTTGCCTCCTGAAATATGTCCGTGAAGATTAAATATATATATACTTAGCATGAGGCAGCTGCCAAATCATGGGAGATGTTTCCCACTAAAACTGTCACTGCATTAATGACAGTTAGTACCTTGGAAAATAGATTCTTAAAAATAAGGTTATGTTTGTGCTTCCTCTGAATAGGAAGCTGTGTAATTACCCATCCTACAAGGAACACTACAATAAAACACACCAAAGGCAATGATTAGTTAACATTAACTGACTTGACTGAGAGAATCACAGAGGCTTCTTTTTATGACCCTGTCCTGAAAAGTGATATGCCTAAACTACTGGTAATAAGCAAGCATCAAAAAGTCACATCACCCATTCTAAGTAAATAACCCTCCAGTTCCAAAAGTGTACAGAAATATCTGGTGTAGACAACTACTTGAGAGACACTACAGATAACGTTATATTGTACAAAAATTATTTCAGCAAAAGGATGCACATGCAAGAAGGAAAAAAATAAAATCAGAATTCTGCTAGAAAAATATGATTACATATAAAACCAAGTAGTTGAAGTACAGTTATCTGGTGAAAGAAAAGACTGCTGAGAAGCAATGCTTAAATAAAGTTCAGGCATGCTTATGAACAGAAAAAGTACCTGCAGCTATGCAAAATTTGCTGCTATACCGAGAAAGGGAGATGTAGAGAAGTAACTCCCTTGTGTGATGTTACTTTATTCTTTAGCAATAATAGACCTCAAGCTGAGCTCTGACAGATACTGTGCTAGGGTGGAGATTCATTGCTGGGGAGAACTGGATTGGGGAGGGAGATTCACTAAGGTGGGTAGAGCAGGGACTTCAGTGAGAATGACACTAATGCTGCTGTCATCTTCCAGCCAGCACTAGAGCTCCACAACTGTGGAACAGCCCGAGTTTTTCTGCAGAACTCATACACACCTCCTTCCCTCTCCAGTCCCTGCACCAGTTCTCTCCTTTGGTTTGTGTAACTGTTGCACGAGTGGTACTCGAGCTGAACTGAGGGACAGAAAGGTTAAATATATCCAGGCACATCTGAGGGAATGGGGGAAAGATGCCCCTGTTGCTTTAATATAATCAGGAGGAGAGTTATTTTCTGTACAATGTTGTGTGATTGCAATTTTGCTTTCAGCTCTCAGTATTTCATGGTGACAAAAACAAAGTTCAGAGCGGGTGGTTTTGTTTGGTACATGAGCCTTTGATTATAAGTGAGTACAAACAAGTGGACTGAGACATGAACACTTAAGAGATGTGAGTGAACAAGATAGAAAAAAGAAGGATTATTAAAATGTCACTTTTACAAGAGGGGGGTTAAACTGAGATGGGATTAAGCTGGATATAAAGGAAATCTTCCCTACTGACATGCAGATAGGATAATGGCCATCCCATGAAAGTCCCAAAAGCACACAACTGCCTTATTTTGCAGTGTTGAAGCAATATGAAAATGATTCTGCATGTAAAGGGCATAAACAAAACGTCTTCTGCTTCATGGTGGTGGGGTTTTTGTTGTTTATTTGGTTTGGGTTTTTTTTAAACTTTCAACATTAGTCATTCAAAGCCAAGTGAGCTTTTGGCTGAACACTCACTAAAAGTTCCTCCAGTTTTATATCAAGAGTAGATGATTAGAGAAACAAATTATTTTGAAATACTGATTTATTATCTTTCATAGCCAATCCTCATACTTTCTTTTTTATTATTTCAGGGTGCAAGTTGAATTCTATATGAATGAAAATACATTTAAAGAGAGACTAAAGCTCTTCTTCATCAAAAACCAAAGATCAAGTAAGCAGTTTGATTAATTTCTGTTAAGCATATTTGTGATACTTTAGGTAAAATCAAATTCAGTTGAAGTCAACAGTGAAGTTATTATTAATTTTCTTCTGAGTTAAAATATTTAAACTTTTAAATAATGTGTTTTTCATGGAGAATCGAACAATTAGTGATGTCACAAATTGTTAAATCATGGTTTTATTTCTATGTCGTGATCAAGTTGACTAATTTGCATTGATCTGGCAGCAGTGCTCATTGACAAGTCGTGACCGTGTGACTGGGAAAGCAAAGACACTTAAGATGGTAAAGGAAAAAGGCTGTGAAAGTACCCAACTTTTGGAAGTGTTCTAGTTTATTAAGTATTCCTAAAATTTCAAACTTTATCTGAACTCAAAAAAAAAAAATTGGAAAGGAGACTATTGGGGATGTGGTACCTCAGAAATGTAGTCCTTGTCATGAGTCTAACTTAAATATATCTTCATCCACATATGTGCTTAAAGGCATTTGCCATCATGGAGGAGAATAATGTGGAGGAACTAAGATATTAATCTTTTAAAATACATCCATGCAGCTGGTCCAGGGAGGGTGGAGACATGGAATATTGTCTAATCTTGGTTAAAACAGTGGAGTTTACAGGTCAGAAGAGCAGTAACTGACCTCAGTTTTCATCTGTGTAGCAGGACTGAAGTTACCTCTCTTTGCACTTCATATGTAAAGAACTAAAATTACAACAGCTTTATACATAAAGCTTTTAGACTACAAAGAATACATTTTGTCCTTTGTAATACAGTTGAAATTGTTTCATGGTTTTGTGTCTGGAAAAAAGAAAGAAGAAAAGAAAGAAATTTTTTGATGTCCCAGTCTGAAAATACCCAGACAAACAAAATTGGTGAGACTAGATGAAGCTTTTAAAAATAAGACATAGCAAAAAATCTCCTATCTGTAAGAGCCAGTGATAAATAAATACTAGTTTTACATCACAGAACTTGATGTTTTTGTTGGCTAAGCTTCTTTTACTTACCAAGTGTAGGAGGGAAAATATTCCTCTAAAAAGAAAGAAAAAAAGGCACTGGGTCTGTGAATAACTGACATTTTCAATATAGGCTTTGGAATTAATTGTTGGTTTTTAGCTAGAGAATCAGGTTTAACAAAGCTTCTGGAGGTTCATCCGTGGGGAATGTATTACTTGTTACACTTACTTAGACACACGTGAAATTCATCTTAATTCATGTATCTAAATAGCATGGGAATGATGTGGATAGCCACCAGAGCACTGAATTAAACAAGAAAAGTCCCCAGTCCAAAGTAGTCAGTATTAGTTAAGTTCAAACACTCCTTCTGCTTTTGCAGATCTTGGTTCTTGTCCAAATACTCAGAAGCAGAATCTTCCTAAATAAAGTCTCCAAAAAGCTGCTGCTGACACAGTAACCTGCCAGTCATGTGTACTCATTCAAGCCTTCTCTGAAATGGGAAGAGTCTCCTGCCCAGAGGTATCAGGGAGCTGATAAACAAAGACATAGATTTTAGTAGTGTTCAGTGAGATATTCACATATTAAGGATGGACTTGCTGTCATTGAAAAAAATTGTCAGTAGGATCAGCAAATTTTTTGGATAGTGTAACTAAATCAAACCTGTTCACCAATCAGTTTTTGATAGTATCACGTGGTTTTACCAACCAGAGAAGTCAAGTCTAGAATTTATAATAATTTTCTGCAGAATACTATCCTGATCTAAATCACATATGGGCCAGTATCTTGAAATATCAACTGTTTTATTAATTATTCTCCTTGTTTAAACTGATAAGATGATAAAACAAGCCTTCATCTATGTCTCGTGTCAATCTAGTTTCCACTCAATCTTCTGCAAGCAAATGTCTAATCAAATTAAAACAGTGTATAAAAAAAAATCTTACAAAGGTGTCACTCAGCACCCTCCCAAAAAACAAAATAAATAAAAAGAAAAAAAGAGAAAGAGGAAATGACATATTCATACAAGCGTGACCTGCTTGTGCTTGCCAGGACCACACACTTTATTATCACTGCCAACAATAAGTCTCACAGGGAAAAAAAAGCTCAAAGTTTTAAGTCAGTGAAGAGGGAATAAAGGATAACTATCACTACAATATGAATTATTAAGAGTATCTTTTGGTCCAGCTCTTAAAGCCAGCTGCCACTGAAACGATTTTGCTGAAAATCAATATATTAGTGACTTATGGGAAGGGAATAATGGGAGGTGATTCTAAAATTCTCACCTGGTATCTGTCACTCTGTTTAGACCAACTCTCTAAATATGACAATTAATCTACAAAAATGCTTGCAAGGAAAGCATCAAGAATTTATAATATAAGCGAAAGTCACAGTCAGAAATGATAAAATATAATGTATCACTCTATACTTAGAAATGCCGCAAAAATAGCAAATACTTGTTAAAACTGAGAAGGAAATGTTATGATATAGTTATCTTTTGATATAGTTTGATGTAGTTATATTTAGTTCACATAAAAAACAGATTTTGAAATTTTATAATCAATTCTTTTAAATAAGACAAGAGTATGTAACAACTTTGTTACAGACACAGTGAAATTGCATTCCCATTAAACAATACCTAACTGCCTAACAGTGCATGATGGGTGGAGCTGAATACAAATTTCAGGCACCACTCATATTCAAAACATAGAGATATTCTGTGCAAATGACCCTGTTAATTGAGCAATCTGGCTCTGAATGGAGAAGAAGAAATTAAGTCAAGCAGACATGTTGATCCACTGACAGCTTGTGAAATACAGAACAAAAATAGATAGGAAGCAAACAAATGTGAAATGCTTCCTTTGTACCAGAGTAATAATTGAAAACTTGTTTTAAATGCCTTCTGTAGTGTTTGTCCCCCTCCCACATTTGAAATCTTACATCTCCGTGATAGTGGAACACATGCATTGCTTCCAACTCACAGGTGAATTCCCAGCTAGGAGGCTGCAGAATCTTTCTACCAGAGAAAAAATGCATTTCTTCAGCCTGCATTAATTATCCAAATTTTAGCAAGTGTGGCTACATATGTTACTAACAGCTGAGGCACACAGAGCAAGGAGAGGTGACCCAGGATAGACTTGTTCTTCCTTATTTATATTTTAATAACTGACCCCATCACCTATGATACAGAAGCTGTGCTTTGCCTTGCTTTATAAACAATCCCAGCCACAGAATGCACTCTATAGAAGCTGACTGGAACCCTTAATGAAAGCATGGCTGGTTTGACACCCCTGCCTCACATTCTGTGGGAAACAACCATTCCTATGGAGATATCCAGAGCCTGAGCTCCAGATCTATCAGAATTAAGATTTGAGAGTTAAGGGTTTAGGGCAGCAGGCTGGAGCATCAGTCCCCTGTATTGATGTAGCTTTTAATAAGCAAAGAACCATTTTCTTTTGGCATTTAAACCAACATATCATTTCAAAGGATGATTAGAAACCAGGCTTTAACCAATGCAGAAAACAAGTGTTTCACACCAATAATAACATTTACAGAACTAAAAACCAGGAGAAAAACAGCAGACTTCTGTATTTGCCTAAGAAAGTTAGACAACACAAAATTGGTAGGCTTTTTTGTTTGTTTAGGATTAGGTTTTTTGGAAACATTATCTGCTTTTCTAGTTGTAATAGCCTGGTTGTTAGGGCAACCATTCATATTCCAGCAGACTTCTACAAAAGGCTTAGGACAAACAAATTATTCATGTTTTCTTCAGCAACAGTTCAAAAAGGCTGCAAATGAGGATCATAGCACTGACCAAGGTTGGCCAGCCATTCCTTTGTTTGTTTGTTTGTTTGTTCCTCCCTTCCTCCCTCCACTTACTGCTTCACCCCCTTCACTCATGTTGGGGAATAAATAGTCTGTGGCTAATTACTCTTAACAGGGGAGAGGAATCACTAGGTTAATGTTCTCAAACCCAATTGCCAGTAATAGCTGTGGGACTTCTCACAGACCACAGGATTTTAATCCTTAGTTCACAGAAACAAGGTGCTGTTGAAGTCCATCCAGTTCTTATGTGATAACCACAACTTCACAGTTAAAAGTAATAAGCAGTTTTATGTGATAAACCTAAAGATTTCACTCAGAAATTGCATGGTAAAATATTTAAGAATCCATTTTCTATTTTTCCATGTTTGTAGTAGATGGGGGTTTTAATGGGAAAGGAACTAGTAGACATAAAATCTGATTTATCAATTTTATGTGTAAGGGGCTGATTTTGAACTTAGGAGTGAGTAAAGTTAAAAAAAAAAAAGTAATATTGCCATAAAATGATTGTGATTCTCTCCTTAGAAGGGAATGTATGCACAGCCTTGGGTGTGTATTGTGAAGCTGTAGTTCTTAACCCACAGAAGTAATGACATCGAGTTCAGCAGACCTGCTGAAGTATTCACAACACAGCAATAAAGCACAGTGCCCTTGCTGTGACTGGGGCAAGGGAAGTCACATCTGGGAAAGACTCAGAGTGTTCTGCTTTGGACAGAAGGGCTCAGCCATGCAGAACTGCACTCCTAAACTGCAAGACTAAAAACAAATTAATACTAAAGTGACCTCCAGACACTTAACATTAGTCAACTAACAGTTTCAACTTAATTAGTAAATGAAAGCTTACATCTAAGAATCAGATGCAAATATTCACACTAGCAAAAAAGTCTGCTAAATTCTACAGCAGTACTGAAAATTTTAACTTTAATCCTCTGGTGACTGCAAAGTCACATAAAAATACAGCAGAGTTCCACTGTGGTAGGTAATGGCTCCAACTGGCAGTGAAATAAATTGTCCATATAATAGAAGTAAGTGTCCATGTGGATCCCTTTGAAGGAATCCTGTCTTTGTGCACTAAACCTATGTTTGTGGGAAATAGTGTAATATTTTGGGATAGTATTTGGGGTATATCTGTTCAGTTAGAACATCTCAATATTCACATGGTCAGTAGAAGAAGTTGTTGATTCAGTTCAGTTGTGCATTCAATGTGACTTTTAGATGTCCTGATTCTTGAATGCATAGTTATTCAACTTCAGCATTAAATAACCCCAGTTTAATATTTTATAAATTGAGATAGAATTAAAGTATTCTGTATGTGAAGCTACTGCATGAAGACTTTTTTAGATATTAATATTTAAATGCTTGCCACTGCATATCCCCTGCCTATGGTTGAAAGTGTCTTCTTCATGTTGCTGTATCCTGCATCTCAAAAAGCATTGTGTAGTTCTGGTTCCCCTTCCAAGAAAGCAAACTTTTAAAACTACCAAAGACCCAAAGAATGGCATCAGTAAAGATGAACACTGTAGAAGAGCTTTCAAACAAGTGACTGCATAGTTCTTTACATTAAAACAGGCTGAGTCTTAACCCAGACTGGTTATATAGACATTTGCTTTTTACTACAGGATTATTCTAGTTCCTTTTAGTTTTACCTTGAAAGTTCATGAAACTTTAAAACCGCTTAACTTATTTCAGTCTTTCTTTTCTTTTCTTTT
>VZRX01001231.1:0-22752 GCA_013398075.1 Notiomystis cincta
TCTCTAAAAAACGTCGACAACTTCTTATGCATGATCTGTATTAGTAATAAAACTTTTGAGCTATGTTGCTGTTTTTATGCATGCATGTGCTGTGTGGCAGCCCATTTATGCATTTTCCAGTGTGCTAGGGCTTACATCACTGTCGTATTAGTCTAAGCAGAATAGAGCAGATTGTTTATTTTGGTTGAGCTCCACTTCAGGCTGTAACATCAGATGTAGCTCCTAGAGTGACAAATTCCAATTGCAGTGCCACAGATTAAACAAGGGTACAGAGGAGCCCTGCAAGCAGTTTTGCTTCTCATGGGAGTGAAAGGATAATGTGCTTGCTAAAGTTTGTGTGTGTGTGATCTCACCACGACCAAAATAAAATAATCCATTCTCATAACTCTCTTCTGCTTAAAAATTACATTGCCCAGAACCCCTATTGTTGTGCACTCTTTAGTTTGGGGTTATGATACTCAGTTGCAGTTAGTCGCATTTTATTAATGAACTACCTCTCTGCATTACTTTTATGAAACATAGTAATTTTTAGCTTTGTTTGTTCTACTGTATGGTAATACCTCATTCACAAAATCACAGACTCAAAAATCAATTGTCGTTAAAGGAACACCTGGAGGTCCTCTGTTCCAGGCCCCTGCTCAAGCTGAATCACCTAGAGCAAGTTGCTCACACCATTTCCAGATGGTTTTGGAATATCTCCAAGGACAGAGACCCCACAACCTGTGGGCAACTTCTGTCAGTTTTTGGTCATATTGACATATAAATGTTTCTCCTTATGTTCAGCTAGAAGCTCCTGTGTTACAGTTTATGCCCTTTGTCTCTGTTTCTGTCACCAGGCACGGAAAACAACCCATCTCTCTTCTTTACACCTTTCCTTCAGAATCCTATACATTGATGAGGTTCCACTGAGGCTTTTCTTCCTCAGGCTAATTAGCTCTTTCAGCCTTTCCTCCTATGGGAGATGCTCCAGTCCATTAATCATTTTAATGGCTCTTTGCTGGAGTCTCTCTTGTAGCTCTGCCTCTCTTGTACTGGAGAGCACAGAACTGGACTCTGCACGCCAGGTCTGTTTCATCAGTGCTGAGTAGAGCAGTAGGATCAACAGCGCTCCTAACTCAGCCCATGCTACCATTAGCTGTTTTTGTGGCAAGAGCTTATTGCTGACTCACATTCAACTCAGTGTCCTTGAAGAAGATCAAGTCTGCTCTCCTAAAACACAGGGTTGTAATCTTGCATTTTGTTCTGCCTTCTTCTTTCAGGATCCAGAATTCCACTGTCTCATGGGCACTGCAACCAAGGCTGCCTTCAGCCCTCACATCTCCAACAAGCCCCTCACTTTTTAAAAGCATGAAATCTAGCAGAGCATCTTTTCTTATTGCTCCTCTATCACTTGGGTCAGGAAGTTACACATTTATACATTTCACTTAGCAGTTATATATTGTACTAACATGGTTGGTTTCTAGGGTGATAAAGTATCACCTCTACTGTGGAGCATTAATATTACCACCAGAAAGAATTTGAAGGTATTTGCTTCCCAGAAACAGATGCACCAGTTTGATCACAGCTAGACTTTTTCGCGATATCCATGACAGATAAGAATATTGACCTTTTGGAATATAAGATGCTTACACTAATAACTATCATGAATAATAAATTAAAAACAAGTACATTGGATAAAATTTAGCAGTTCTTCTGACTTTTCAGGTGGTCTCTTTGCCCATTTTGAAGACAAGTGGTTTTGTAATAGGCCTCCTTTCATCTCATCTTTAAAATGTGCACTGTTGTTACCTGTAAAACCTGACTGAAGATTTTAACCTCTTTAAGATTGTTTCATTAACATGTGACGTTTTTGCTGCAATTTCCCAATTGTTCCATTTGTGACCTGTTATCTGAGAAATGCCATGAGAGAGAGTTGTGAGTACTTTGTTTACCAGAAAATTTTGATCTCCCACTGGTTTTACAGCTGACTACGGTTTCACTGTCCTCAGTGTGTAGTCAGTTCTGATTAAAGCAGAACTAAGCAAGATTAAATTTAGGCCCCATCCTCCGAGTACAGATAAGAATCTTGACAAGGTTGCTGAAGCTCTTCACCTTTCAAGGTACATAAGAAACTTCTCCCATGGAATTTACAGCATGTGTAGGATGTTGAAGGTCATGTGAGCATGTGTGGCTTTTAAAGAAGTGCAGTTCCATTCCACCCCCACTCCTACCCCATACCAAGAGTGTACATAACATAACCAACCCCACCATCCAATTATTAGGTAAAGGAAAAGGTCTTTTTCATCATATAGCTTCTCAAAAATTGAATACTAAAAGGTCAAAATTTTCTTAGTAGTTACTTGAATGTAAAATTAAATATGAAAAATACTACGAAGAAATCCTTCGGCAATGTACAATGTACTGTGTTTATCATAAATGAAGCTATACCTATTGCCCCTGTGTTCCTAGAACTTGGAATTTATAAAAAAAATACAGACTCAGACTAAGAGGAAAAATGTCTTGTAGCATCACTTTCATGGGAGGGTCATTCCTTTTGTTGGACTAGATCATTTGCCCCACAGAAACTCAAAGTCATCAAACTGGCCTTGAGTTGAAAATGATAGCTGAAGATAGAACTAGAGAGATGTTGAAGGATGAATCTAGAGAAAAAGATAGAAAAAACTGAAGTATTAGGGAATTAATTTTGGAGGAAAATGAGTTGCTGCAGGAAGTGCTTCATTTATTCAAATGATTGAAAAACTAGCTGCTGAAAGTGTTGTATCTGTCAACAGAAGATGCAGGAAAATGTCTTTAAAAAGAAAATAGCTACAAATGTCTGAAATAAACAACTAGCTAGCCATATGTTTAGAACTCTGGGATAGGTAGAAGTACAGACACAAAGAGAAGCAAAGACTGAAACTCTGACTGGGGGTATGCAAACAAATTTCTTCATGCTTTTTTATATATGTATTTAGTTGGGAAGTTCATGATTCTGTATTTTCAATTCTCCTCTCTGTTACAAATAGTTGATGTTAGGAATCACAATGCCTCAACAGAGATCAGGGATATTTTTTCTGTTGTCAGCTGATATGTCAAGGTGGTTTTTTAGCTGTTATGTTCACAGAATGCAGGACACAGATATTTCTACACTTCTGTTGCTTCATGTTTAACTTTAAAAGGAATATGTGAAGCAGAATTGGAAGATATGTAAGCAGCTGACATGTCATATTCACTTGGAAATGCGTCCTGAATACTAACAGTGTTGCTTCTAATCCAATAAAGCTCACCCGTTGTAACAAGGCTGTCTGTAGAGAGGTCAGTCCTCAAATAAAAACGTCCTTTGCCCAAGTACACTGAAGCCCTTTGCCCCACAGAAGTCCTGTGTAGGCACTGTTTATAAAACCTGTGCCACTCCAGCGCACAGTGGAGCACATGTAGCGTGGTGATTCAGAGTGCCAGGGGGCTGCGGGTTTCTGACGCCACAAGACAGGGAAATATCATCGACTTCTCACACTTTGCCAAAGCAGGCTGTAGTTTGAGGGCTGCTGTCTTCTACAGCTCATGTTCAGAAACAGAAGGAAAACCTAATAATATAAAACCTAATAAATCACACATGGCTGAACAGATCACTGGCAGGGTAGCTAATGTTCCACAGAGCAGGAAACATAATTTATACCTTATATAATGGGGAATATGTGAGTCAGTTTTGATAAGAATTGGCCTGAACCTTCTTTGGGGGATCAATCATGCTCACAGTGTTTGGCAGTTTCTGTAAGAACCTTATATTGAATCCATACAGTTGGATAGCTGACTATTCTTAGTAGTTGTCAAATCAAGGGTTATATTTGTTTTGGTTGTTTCTTTTTTCTTTTTCCTTCTCAGTCTGCATATTGCCTCCAGCTTGTGAAGTTTCCACAAAGGAGGAGTGTGACAGAGTCTGCTCCAGTAGCTGTGTAGCCACAGATGTAACTGCTAGGAAGCCTGGTCTAAATAGTAGTACTGCAAGCAGCCTAAAAACTGATGCCTTACTGCATGTACTGATTTAACTGAGCTGATGCCTTTTTGTTTTTCACTCAATCAGAACTCTAAATCGGGTCAGGCAAAGCACAGCAGCGAGATTCACTGGCCTGAATCAGTGCTCCAAACTCCTGAATAAGTGATATGAAAAACAGGTTGATTATAGAATTTGGGGTGGATGGAGGAAGATACCATTTTGACAGACAAGGAAGTTTCGTTAAAACTTTTCTCAGTTAGTTTTATTTCAGAAATGAACTTTCTGTCACCCTCCACTTAAAAATGCAAAGATGTCCAATGAATGCTAAAGCAGAATGTTTTCAGCTAAAATTAAGCAGATGTACAGGTGCAAACATGTTTTCTATATGCAGCTGCTGTGCAATTAAATCTTTTAGATGTGATTAAAACACCTGGTCTGCCCCTGTCAATATAAGATGTTATTTTTCACATTTAATTATATCTTTGTAGTTATTCAAAGAAGTGTAAGGCCACATTGTGGTCAGATAAAGTAAATGACATTTTAGCAGTTGGTTATAATTCAAACAGAGTCAGATCTAGGAGAGTGACAAGTCTTAACTTTTCTGTTAATCATTTTGGAAATTTAAATGCCAGGGTTTGTGTAGTTTTTAATTTCTGTGATGTAGTTGTCCTTTTGCAGAAATGCAGTGCACTTCTGTTTTAACTGCAGAGAAGCAACAACAAATTCCTACCAGATTCAGTCATTGCTTTTGTGCTAGTCAAAGTCTATGCTGTGTCCATCTGTTTAGAAATGAGTGTGGCTGATCCCAAGACAGCACCCTTTCTCTTGAAGAAAGAATAAATCCTATGTGTGAACGACTTTCTAAGACACGAAATGGTACTGAGAGGAGGGTGTATGATTTCAGACAAGTTCTATTACTCTCTTTACTTGTTAACATAATTTGCACAGCTGCATTTTTTATGTGCCCTGCAATTCTCATCAGTGAATTTCAAGGTTCTCTTCATTATTACCAGAAATTTTTCTGTCTTTGTGAGACTAGAGTTTGACAATATGATATATGTGGTAGAAAATACATGGATTAGGATTATTTAAAAATTAAATATCAAACATCTATTGACATTTAATTTCTCAGTATTGTTACATGTAAACTCCATAATAATGTAATTGAATAATATCTTACATGGGTCATGCACATGAGTTGTAACTTAGGATATGCAATTTAATATCCCATGGAAGTATTGCGGTTTATTCTGTGAATGGAGCCATATACCATGTGGCATTTTGGATTATTTTGAAACATAATAAAGAAGCAAGACTCCCCTAGTTTGAAAATAGCTTTTTTTTAAGTATCTCTTAGGATTTTGAGGCAAAAAATCTGCATTTGTGTTCTGTTTTTTCTTTATTTTATCTGACACAATCTACAGACCAAATGTTTACCAAATGTACTTTTGCTCTTGATTGCTAACATCAAAAAAGCCTGCTTATTTTTTGGCAAATACAGTCTTAATATCAGAGGTTAGTTTTGCATGACGTCTAAGTAAAAACCAAAATCTAATGAAGTCATTTCCCTATATTCTGATGTGTTTGAGGGTTTTTTCTGAAACAAAGTAGGTGAATGTCCTCTTTTGAACAGCACTGATTTTTAAGAACTTATGAATATAAAAACTCCAAGTAAAACTTAGGGGTAAAAAGTATACCTTGGGGTATGGTTTTCATATCTAATGTTTCAACTGATTAGAGAAACTGCAATAGTCTGAATGTTTCACTTTAAAGTAGAAGGTAGGGTGTGCCGGTTTGGACACAAATCCAGGAGGAAACAACCCGAAAAGGGGGTCTCTCTCTCTCTCTCCTGTCTGCCAAGCAAGCAGGTCCCGGCAGCCCCTCCCCCAAGGGTTCAGGAAAAGNTGGTGAATGATCTAATTTCCAATGATCATTGGTAAATACCAAGATGGGATTGTCATTTTTTTCAGGTGTTGTTCTATAATTTGAAACAGAGAAAATGCAAGAGTTCTAAAAATTTTGGTGTTGGGAAATGTTTGTTATTTTGGGCTACATTTTGAATTAAATGATGCTCTCTTTGTTTGTTTGTTTTGTCAGTATGTTTTGCATAATAAAGTATCTCTGCTCACTGAACAAGAAAAGGAGCAGGAAGGATTTTGTCCCAGAGTCCAAATGTATTCCTTGGACACATTTTAGTGGTGTACAGATTCTTAGGGCTGAGCCAGCTCTTAAAACCTATGTGGAAAAACACTCTCTTTGCCATAGTAATGGAAGAAATCCACAATTTGTAGTGAAAGATTTCTGTATATTGTTTTGATTTGATCAGCCTGTGGAATAAATATAGGTGGCTGATGAAGTAGTGATATTATCCATATTGGTTGCAAGGCGTCTCCAGGTTATTATTTCACATGTCAAACAAGTTTTATTCATTAATATGTCAAATTATTGGTTTCCTTGTTTTCCATTCAATTTACTTGTTCTTTTTACTCCTCCTTTTTTTCCTGATAGTTAGACTACAATCCAGATCCCATTTTATATCCAGTTAAGTATGGTATGTTCAGGGAGTTGTCAAAAGGAAGCTGAAGTCAGAAGATAGCTTACTTTAGTAAATGCCTTTTCATATTTCTGAATTTATCTTTCTTTTTTTTTTTTTTTTCCCTTAGAAATTACTGAGGTATATATCAATTTTCTACCTATAACTTATCTTCTCTTCCGAGGCCAAGTTACTTCTTCTAGCAGAGAGAGTCAATATGAATAGTCTCTGTGAGAATGAGCTGTGTGTTCTGGGAAATCTGTAGATAGACATGAGGAGTCAAAACTATTCATTAGTGCTGATAATTGTGGCTATTATGTCCCCTATGAGAAAGCTGCAGAGCTTGCTTGCTGCATCCTTTTTTTTAAGTGAATGCTCAGTGAGGACGAGAAGGTAAGATCAAAAATCCATACGCCTTTCCCTTTCCCCTGTGTCAGTTCACGTAACTAGCTACATGTGAGGTGGGAGTAAGCTTTATAAAACAAAGCAAAGCTGGACAAAAGGGCAGTTATAGTGAGATCCCTGAGATACATGCCCTTTCAGGCACACTGGTTTTCCAATAAGTGTCTTCATATAAGTTCTGTGACATCTATATGAATAGTTTATCACTATTTCATTACCTGAAAACCTTTTCTGCTTGAAGAACAGAGGGAATGGCCATCACAATTTTTTTTCCTGCAATGTGTCTTCTGTCATGTCAGTTCTTCTTAGCAGCACAAACAGCTTCCACAAGATTTTCAGAGATAATATTACAAAGCAGTTGTGAATACCCTTTCTTCCATCCCTGCAATATTCAGTAACTGTAGGAGATGGATAAATCTTATGGGTCTATTTGTTATTGACTTTCATTGTACTCCACCCATGTTTGAGTATCAAGATCTGGTATTTCCTGTAGAAATGCAAAGTTATATTTAGATTGACATCAGTCTTTCTTAGAATGACAAAGATTATTAGGTTAGGTAGGGAGAAGATTTTTCCTGAGTACTCCTGTACAAAGATCAGTACATGACCTGAGACCTCAAAGATAGATGCATTCCTTGAAATAAGACCAGCCAACCAGCCTCCAATTAGGCAGTATAAAAGTAATGAAAATCGATGTTGATGTTAAATAGAAAACAGGCATCTAAAATTATTTGAGCTTCCAGAATCTTCTTTTAAATTGAGTTCCATAACTATACATCTTGAGAATTTTCTGCATATTTTTATTGTCCAATATACAAATACAGAAATTACGCTTCTCAAACTTTATAATAATATGTTTGGGTTTACAACTTAATTTGGGTGGGGAGGGGGTGGTGGTGGTGGTGGTGTTTGTTGTTTTTTTTCTAGTTGGAAAGTTGATTACATTTACTCTTTTATGTGCTGGAAGTTGACATGTAGGGAAGAAGAAGGAGGAGGGAAATGAAATTTAAGCAGAGATTTGAGTGCATGTTGGGCATTTCAATTCTACAGTTGTGACACAGGGCTGTAATAAAATCAGAAACAGAAATTCACAATATGAATATGATATAAAGAAGTCACTTTCACTGCTAGTACAATTTTTTTGGTGGATATTGCAAACTATTTTCCTTAGATTACTAAAGATAATTGCTTTGAACACTTAAAATATGCCAAGTCAGAATGCCTTCTGTGAGACTTGCTAGCCCAAGACTTGTTCTTTCCTTTGAGTGGAGGTGCTGATGTAGAAGATGTTCTCAGATAACTACATCTTGACATTTATGCTAAGGTATTCACCTCGAGGAGGAAAGGATAATATATTATCTGTAAAATTTAAAGACAGTGAGGAGCTAAAAGAAGGGATTTCTATAAAGAAATGTCTTGTTATAAAAATAGCTTTAGGGTGGTTTTTTATAAGATAATAATCATATCTTTGGTTCAGACTGAAGACTCATTTAAAGAGAATCACCCTCAAGTTATTGTTTGGATCAACATATAAATTGAATATTCTTATTTGAAAAGAAAGATGAGAAAAAGCATGAAACATAATATTAAGGCAGTGAAAGATAATTCTTTAAGAGCAAATGCACTTAATGTATCACTTCTACATTCTGTTCCCTCTTCCAAGTTTCTTTCCTCTCCCCTCTTACTCACTTCTCTTCTTTACCTTGTTTTCCAGTCTTTTTTTCTTCTATATATTAAGAAATACAGTGCTAAAGTTCATGCACCAGCATGTATTTTCAAAGCTAACAGGAAGGGAATAAGTGAAATTTACACAGTGGAGATATGCTTTATCCAAAAGTTCTAGTCCCTACTGGAGTTCCAGATGGGATTCCCCCAGGGAATGGAAAGTATACTATGATAGCATCCCTTAAGATAGTATCCAATATTCTTTTCCTCCTGTACCTTTTCTAGGGATTTAAGCATCCCCAAGAAGGCATAAACAGCTCATGATCGTGTCTTGTCTTTTTTGTTAAGAACATTCTTCTATTTAATGTGTTTACAGACACATTGATTTTCACAGGCTATCTCAAAAGGTTTGATTTTGGGAATGGAAAATAAGAAAAGAAAATAATTTGGTAAAAAGAAAACAGTCCCAAACTAAAGCTCTGTTGTCATAAATCTATATTATGGGACTATTAGTTTTTAAACCAGAGTGTTCACATGCAGACTGTTGTTGCCTTTTGGAGACAGCACACAGTAACCCCTTGACTATGCCCAAGAACTGTTAGGGACTTTGCTATTTGGCAAGCCTAAAAACCATGTCAGGGCCCATTCTAACAATTTAACCGCAGGGACAGTTGCATTCCAGTGGGATAAGAACATTTTCTGACAATGTTAATTTCACTATCATAGGTGTAGAGAGTAAAACTAAAATAAGATTACTAAATAAGGTTTAAATTCTTGAAAGAAATCACAGTGGGACCAAGGAGCAGAAAAAGATGCCATTAGGGTATGAAGGCATTTTGTCTTTTTTCATTTGTTCGCCCTTAATTACTGAAATATTGTGTGGTGCTGAAAATGGTACAGGTGAAGTTAGGCCTTCTTCCTCTTACTGTGCTATCCCATCTTTCTCCCAATTTCATTGGTTACCTTGATGATTTTTTTTCCTGAAAAACAAACAATACTGTTTTTTTACTGTGTGTCTCTAGTCAGAAGGTTACGAGCCTGTGAAAGGTAGGCTCCTTGGGCTAACAGGGCCGCGTGACTGCCGTGGACTGTCAGAGATGTGCCTTGTTACTTATGCTGCCAAGGGCTGGGTGCTGCCTCAGAGGAGAGGAAAGACCTGACTTAGAATCTAGGGAGGAGTGAAAGAAACATTTGCCACCCTTTGGTGGCAAAAGCTGAGGGTACATGTGGCACAGGTCTGGAAGGTCATTGCATGCCAAAGAGTCAGTATGGAGGAATCAGTTCACAGTAGGCTGGAGTTCAGCAAGCTGCAAAGGGTAACCAGCAAGCAAACCAGGGTTTGGGTTAGGGCAGTTTATGAGCCACTGCCTTTGTTCACATTTGTCATCTTTTGCTTCCATTACCAAGATACTTTCCTTTTCTCTCCAGCAGAGCATTAGTGGGGTTTTACAAGCACAGGTGAAGGAAAAGAAGAGGGTTCTATCTATCTCCTTTCAAAGCATGCCTGATTTGTAGGTTATTTGCTGTGCGGAGGAGCACTGTGAACTGAATCTGATAGATTACAGGATAAGTTTCTGCTCCAGCCTGATCACCATCTACTCCTTGATATCATAAGGTTCAGCTGTTAGTGGCAAGGGTAGTTATTGTGTCTGAGCACACAGCTCATACAAGGTGCGTGTGAGAAGGCAGGCAGAGCACACACATAGTACCAGGTCCTAATTTGAATGTACCAGTGCATGTAACCTAGAATTCCCTTGCCCCTGTCCTCAGGCGGCAGATGCTGTTGCCTGCCACAGTGATCAGAGATTTTACATGTAAAAATGTATGTCATTTCCATAGCCTGGAAAAACCCTTAACAACAAAGTTAACAGGAACATAGCTGAAAAGAGTGCTTGCCATCATGTGCACTAATTTTAAGCATGCCTGTTTTTTTCCTCTTATATTCTGGTTTAGTACTGTCAGCCTGTTTCTGGGTTCTGGCCTCTTGGCACTGCTTTCCAGTAGAAATGAGAAACATGAAAGCACATTTTAGAGGAAAACATGTAACAGAGGAGAAAATAGGTCATATTTCACTTGCCGACGCCTCTTTAAGTTAACAGCTGTGGGTCAGAATACATTTTTATACAGAAGCACAGCCAGAAAATTTAAGCTCTCACAGTGATGTCTCATGGTGTTCATAAACTTCATTTCATGACCTTTGATGCATTGTGTGGCAAGTGATCAAAGAAAAAAAAAACAGGGTTTTTTTTTGTTGTTATTGTTTTAAGGGATTTAATATGTTAGATTTCTGATAATACTGTATTTCTTATTTTAATACTGGGTTTTTTAATTAGCACAACCTGTGTAAAGATATAATTTCATCCCTTAGGAAAGGAAAAGTAGGGATGTACTTTTTTTGTTCCTCAAAGTCCATGAAAGATGGATTCTTGACTGCAAAATCATATCACTGATATTACTTTCTTAGTACTTTTTCTTTTCTCTGGTAAGGTCTTGATACCCATTTCAAATGCCTGCTCGTGTTTAAATATTTGGTGCCTGCATTGTTACTCACAAGTTGCCTGCAGTTGATAGGTCACTGTTTCGAGTAATCCATATTGCTCATTAAAAAGCAGGATTTGCTGCTCTACTTTCCTCCAAACTGTATAAATTCTAAACCACAAATTACTGTGGTAATTCTTTTATATTTTCTATATTTATATTTTATAGAAGTATTAACATCTTTCTAATGGATTATAATATAACATATTCAATCATCAGAATGTACCTGGAAGTATTTTCATGGTAAGAAAAACATGCACTTAAAGCATCATAAACAGGCAATTCTTTCAATAGTTTTGAACAAGTCTGCGGAATGTGTGTGATAGACAGGAAAGCCAGAAGTGACAGCAGCTTTGCATGAATTAGAAGATTATATTCTCCTACATACAGTTCTATGAGGAAGCCACATGATGGATGAATAATTTGGCTGATTTAGGCATTGTAATTTCATTCTGCTACAAGGATAGAGCCAAAATAGATTGCCTGCTGCTCAAGGACAGTACTTCTGTTTAATTCTTTTGATTGTTTATGAAGCAGGATAGTGCCTGTAGTGTCTGTGACACTGAAGTTTATATTTTCCTTCTTTTTTTTCCCCTTACACATTTTTTTCAGTCATTCACCTTTTCTTGAATAGTGCTGACCTGAAACCCAACACAGATCTGCTTTGGAATGATATGGAGATCCATTTATAAATGAAATTATTACACAGTGCTTATATAGTAAACTTTTTGAAGTACAGGAAGATTGCCAAAGTGGAAAAATGTTCTAGAAATACAGAAATGGTTTATGATAAATATAGTACTCATAGGTGGGGTTAAAGATTCTGATATAGCTGTGTGCATTCATATTTATTTACTGCAGAGAAATGAAACCCACATGGCTATTTTTGCTTCACTGACTGTAATCCCATCAAGGCAGCCTTATAGACATCTGCTAAGATTTTTTATTATTATTTGGTTAAGATTTTGAGATTAAGGTGAGAAAAATCCAACTGTCACCTAGAAATGACCTCAAGGCAGTTTCACAGATTTGTCCAACATGATTTTCACATACTTCTACAGGCTTAGATGTATTCCGTGCCCCAACGTGCTTCAGACTGTGGCTACTCATATTTCTACTCATATTTTCTAAAAAGTAATGGTCTCATATATTTGGTGTGCTGCATAACCTTTATTCAGTCTGGCTTTTTTCAAAACATGAAAAGCACGGACCAAGCAAGAGAGAAATTGCCACTTATATTTTTCAGTAGGCATTGCAAGATATATCAACTGATCCACTGTTATGTCTACAAATAATTCCTTATGCTAAGTAGCCCCTCACATCCATAGTCATTGGAGACAATCTCATACAATAATAACCATCATGAGATTTTTGGGGTGTACCAGAACAATCAGTTTCTCAGAGTACTTCTTATCTAAACAAGATTAAGTCTTTGTATCTTTCTTTAGGCAGCATCCTTTGGTAGTCTGTCTGAGAATTGTGTGCATCTTGCTTCCCTGGAGGGAAAGGAGGAAAGGGCTTATGGCCCAGAAAGAACTTCCATTGGTGCTGTTGTTGTGCTGTTGTGCCACAGTTATCCAACAGTACTAACACAAAGCAGAAACATTTAGGGTCCCCTTTCTTTTTCATTTAAGTCAATGCACACTGATAAAATTCTAATGAAAAGGAATCCAAGCACAGGAGTGAGTTACTTATTATGGAAATTTCCTGTAATGCATTGTAACGTTGGACTTCCAATTTTTAAAAGTGGTTACATTCCTAATTGCTGAACAAAAAGGACCAATTTATCCCTTGCTGTGAGAAACATTTTTCTTATATATTATTCTCATGAAGCCTCTAATTCAGCCAAACACATTATGTAAATGGAACCTATGAAACATTTTCTAAAATATATATCAGATTTGCATTACTAGCCTGTGTTATTAGATTGAGGAAGGGACCTTGTTACACTGTGGCAATTTTTTTTACTTTCATAATACGCCTTTCTAAAATAAATTGTGTTTGGTACAAGCAAGGCTTCTATCAATAACACTTGGGGTTACCCTAAATGAGTATTCACTAACTTCACCTGGGCATTGTGGACATAATCACTACATCTTCGTCTTTACTGATCTCAGGAACAAGACATTTATGCCCCTTTTAAACTGGAATTGCGTTCTTTTGATACAAAATCTGCAAATGTTGGACTGCAGCGATTGTTCCAATGCCAGATGAATTTGGATAAATCTGCTTTGCATACAGATTGAGTTTCTCAAAGCCTTCTGACACAGCTAGCCAGGGCTGAAAAATTACACTAGCGGGCAGTGTAAGAGCTGTGAAAGCTAAGCTTGTTTTTTTCCGACACAGTCAGAACCCAGATTTATATCTATCTTGTACGCATTGCTTGTAGTCTGATGGTGTTCAAAGACAGCATTTTTTAAGATTAATAAAGATGCAGTTTAAATATGTACATGTATGGCTGTGTCCCTTCTGGAGACTATAGTTTCAGTTTTAGACAGTTGTGATACATTAAGAAGCAAAATCAGTTATCACAAAATAATTTACAGCAGAAACTGATCATAGTAGTTCATTTGCATAATGAAGTGCTGTTAGTATTGATTTTGTACAAGTTTAGGTAGAAATATTGATAACATTGTTTTCATTTCTGGCCTGGCTTTTTTAAGATACTCCACTTTTGATGGCTTTCTCGTATGCATCTCGCCACACCACACACGCGTGTTTTGTCTTTGAAGTGAAGGTCAGAGAGGTATGAATTGAGAACCAGGGAGCTTCCCATGAAACTAGAAAAGATAATCAGACACTGAAGTAATATAAAAAAGCAATTAATCTTTAAAGTGAGATATTAATCAAAACTATAGGCAATTTTGATTATATCTGCAATTTAAGAAGAAATATTGAGGATGTTTTTCTAAAGGTTACATTTGGCTGGTGACCACAGGGATTTTTGCACCGTAGGGATAAGAGAACTTCTCTTCTTCTCCATAATGATTTGGGGACCATCCAGAGCTAAACTAATAGAGATCAGCTTCTCATTTTGCCTTACAGCTGTCTTTTTAAAATTATTATTTGGTACATTCAGGACAGCAAGTGGGCAACTAATAAGGATTAGTAATGAGGAGGTTTTATTTAATTCAGTTTTAAGCTGCTTTATTCAACAAAATCCTTAAAACACAGAGATTATATTTTTGGAGATACAAAAACACTGCCATGAATTCTACAGTATTTACAATACTAAAACATATTTTCCTGGAAGATTAAATTCTTCTATACAGTATGTGAAATCATTGATTACATTTTGAAGCTGTTTTCCCACACTGAAGGCTTTGTGTTTTACTGTTTCAAGGGGTTTTCAAAGCATCATATAGCAGATTTTAGAGAAGATGTAGCAGTATTTCTAACTCTAATGATTTTATCACAAGTCTTGCTATATTTGATTTTGTATTTCAATACTTGTCTCCTGGAGTACCACAGATGTGTGAGAATTCATACTTTTATTTTTTAAAATAATAATTATTACTATTAGTTACTAAAAAGAATTGAAATTTGTGTTAAATTTATGCCTGCATTCACTCACAAGCAAAGAAGTAAAGGAGTAAAGTAATTCAGCATTTGAATGAGAATCTCACTGTTGTGTTCAATTTAACACATCTCTATTTTTGCCATTTTGAGACTTGAGGTTGGTAAAAGCTCTGAAAGATATGAAATAATGTATAACACGCTTTACTTTGGAATGGACAGTTGAGTAATGTCCATCAGGAGTTAGCAGAAATTAACCTATATCGGAGCAAAACCATTGGGTTTGATCAGCGTGTTCCTGCAGTGAAGGCACATGTGGGTAATATTTTCTGTGTTACTCAATTTTTCTTTCACCTTCAGTGGGCTGGTCCTGGGCAGGATTGAGCTCTCTGGCTCTCCTTGCTGTGACCATCACTGGAGAGTCTCTGAGTACAGGCCAGCTTGGGAGTAAAACTGTTTGTCCTCACGTATTCCAAGCGTTTCCTCTTTGCATCTCCACAAGCAGTATTCTATCAGACCTGGGATAGCCATATTTAGTTAGATCTCTACATGTCTGGACTCCTGTAATGGCCTGTGGAGACTTAGCCCACACAGGCAACGGAGCCAAAGTGAAGATTCAGCTCACTCTACTGCAGGTACCTGGAGGCTGATCAGCTCCAGCCTCCACTAAGTGTATAGAGCACAGCAGGAATTTCTCATTTCCCATATGCGTTGGTATTTATACCCAGCACTCAAGGATAGTGTCTTGCTCCCTAATGGAATCCCGTACCTCTGACCAGAAGCTGAATTACTTTACTCGTTATTACTAAGGGAATGCCTTCTTTGCAGAGTTCAAATGGCTGCCTTGAGAGGCTGGAGGCACATAGTGGTTTTCACAAAATCTTTAGCTTTCCTAGATGTTAACATTCCTATTTTATCCTACCTATTGCCATTTGATGTTTTACCATATATGATCTTTCCTCACCTCACACAAAGGATATCTGTTACTAAAGGACTTTCATCACTTTAGACTTCAGTTTTCAGTAAAGTTTCAACTTTCAGTAAAAGCTTTACTTCCATTTCCTCATATCTGATTCATGTTGGAAACCATTTATTTTTAAAACTACTGCAATATGCCAGGATAAATTCTATTTTTACATATGTAATAATCTTGTATACTATGAATTAAAAATTATTATTAAATTAGAAATTTGAAATGAAGCTTTTTGTGGAGTTCAGTCCGGTCCCCATTCATCACTCTCACTATCTTGTTTTTAACAGGAGTCCCGTGCTCGTGTTCCAATGTGTGCATCGCCATGTCATTTGCCTGGACTGTTTCCATTTGTATTGTGTGACCATGCTGAATGACCGCCAGTTCATCCATGACCCAGAGCTTGGCTATTCCCTCCCCTGTGTAGGTATGTCTCAATTTCTTTTTTTTTTAATGCGATTTTGATTTCAGGGTAAGATTTTTTGTATCACCTATTAGTTTTTTATATATCAGTGAAATTATACTGCGTTCATAGGAGTGTTTAATTTGCTGGAGAAAATATTCGAATATTGAAGTGGATTTTGCTAAGCATGTGAACTGGAGAATTAACTGGATTCCAAAGGGCATTTCTTTTATGTTTACTTTCTTCACATTATCATTTTATAATCATGAGGTGCAAGCAGATAATAGCATTACACTCTGGTTAAAAAAAATCCGAAACACCTTGACTTCCACATTTCCACTTTGAAATTCAGTAAATTATTAACTTTCTTGATCTGTCTTCAAGAAATAATAAAACAAGAGTGCAATAGGAATTTTAAATAATCTTTCTGTTGACGAAGTTATTACTGCTAATTGTCACCTCATTGAATGAAATGTAATTATGTGTTTTACCTGACTAGGAAACAAAGTCTGTTTTAACTAAACAAAGACTTAAATGGAATATGGAAGATTTGTTTTGAGGATTGATTCAATTACACTGACATGTGGACTGCAAAATTGTCAAAAATCTTGCTATGAAGAAGGATATTCCATACATAGAATTCTTTTTCCTTGATGCTAAATTAGAATGGGAGCATATAAGCTTGTCTCCAGTGCTATATCATGGTATGAGAATAATTTTACAGCATATTAGAAGCTGCATAGAAAATGGATTTGCCTGGTTACCTGAATGGCTGATCAATAAGTTTCAAACCCCACTAGATGGGAGAAAAATTGAAAAAGTTCTTAGGAGGGTGGCATCTATTTAATCTGAGAACATGCCTTGAGGATATTGAAAGTACAGTAGCAAGAAATATTTGAAATTCTTTCTTTTTAACTGCTTCAAGAGCAAGCAAGCAATGTTTCTTCACATTTCACTAGAATTGCTCTTTATGCACTGTGTTGCCAGATCTTATTTTACTTCCCCCTAAACAGCTACTGCATTTACACATTGATTTCATCCTGCAAAAAATAATTTTTAATGTTGCGTAGGAAAACTTGTCCTGAGAAACTGAACAGGAACTTTATACCCAGTGTTCTTTCCTTGACCTTTACATTAGCAAAGTACTGTGTGGTCAGTCTGTACTCTCAGCTTCCTTCCTTGCTTCTCTGAAAGTTAATCCATTTTCTGCTCCCACGCAAATTAATAAGATGCTTGATTAGAATCCTTCCTTTTTCCCCCTCTTTTATTGATTTTCTTCCACTTTCTTCTGTTAGCTCCTTAGGTTAATCAGTTATGCCAGTGGTGCAGCAGGCACCTCATCTTTCTCCTTGTTCATGGGCCTCCTTGCCGCTATGGCTGGTGTCACAGAGCTTCCTCCAGTTCAGCCTGATATGTCAAACTAATGACCCTTCTGCCTCTTCTGTCTGTAAATCCATTGCTAATCATGCTGCAGAAAACTTGTATTACGATTTTTCCATATATCTTCAACTCCAGTTGTTCAGTTCACAAGTTCTTTTTTCTTAGAGGGAGACTAAGAAGTTTTCAGAAGTTTTTACCCTTGACTGGCAGTTGCAAGCCAATCTTTTTCTCTTTTCTGTTTGCTGAAGTTGAACATTATGGGAGTTGAACAGTGGAAGCAGAGTAGGGATGACATGAGGAGAATATGCAAGATGGTGCTGGGATGCTCAGGATTGCTGTTTCAGTCTTGGAGTGGTAAGGAAGGCATGGGTTTGGCTTAAGAAAGGGATGCTGTAGAGGATGCACAAAGGATGGATGTACTTCTGCTATTTAAGTGAGATAGGGTTCAGCTGAGGGAATGGAAAAGAAGCTATTGCTGCCAACCTAGCCTCAGCTGTGTTATACTCTAAGTGTTATAATAGCTCAATATGGGAAGACTAAAATATTGCTAATCTCAAAGTTTCAGAACTCCCCAGATTGGAAAGTTGTTTTCAAAATACTGTACCTTAAAGTAGTTCTAATAGCAGAAGTAATAGTAATACAATTGCAATACTTTCTCTCTCTCATTGATTGCTACAGTTGTCTCTGTTATGTTAGCAGTTTTGTATAAAAAGAAAAAATCCATTTGGAAGTATTTTCTTTCAAGCTACTTTGCAGAATGAAGAATCTAAACAGGGCTGTTGTATCTTAACTGGTTCATTTCTGCAGCTACCTGAGCCTAACTTTCTGATATACAAGTAATTTGGTTGTGTCTAGTATTAAGTTATACTTGAGTTAGAAACTACTAATTATTTTTTGTTCTTTGAGAAAGTCATGAGACTGAGTTTGATCATACCTGTGAGTAAGAGGCATGTCTGAATTGCCAACCCCTTCTTACTGTTCAGATCCAACAGATTTTAGCCTCCTTCACAGCTATGGCTGCAGCAGCTTATCATCAATGAATTCAGTAAGAAACATTCACAACAGTGTCATGTGATTTTCTTTTCCATTTTTCATGGTACTTCTACTAAATAGCATAAGGTGGTATTTTTACAGTCTACAGTTCACAATCTTCATCTTAAAACTGCAATTTGCAGTTTGTATTTACATGTGAGTATGATAAAGCACTATTTGACACAGCTTTTTCTAATTACCTCAGTGAAGCCTAAAATGAATTCAGGAATCAACAGGGGACATGCCAACAAAAGACCTTTCTTACTCTGGCAATGTGGGTTTAATACATGTTATATCTAATAAAGCATGACTTAGAGTTAAAAAAAAAAGGTAGATCTAAGCTTTATTGGAAGGATGAAGATTCATTTGAGCCTTCTTCTAAAAGGAATACAAAACAAAGTCATATTCACTCTGATGAGATTTGTATTATGGTAGCTGACCAGGTTGCACAGACAGCTCAAAAGAGTCTGCATTAATATATATATTTTTAAATACCACAGACCAATGCTGAAATAATGTTTATGAGGTCTTGAAGTTTGAGGTTTGGACTTTTTAAAAGTTATTTTATAATTTTCATGTAAGATTAGATTTACTTAAAAACTAGCACATTCCTTCAAGGCATATGTGCACACATTGCCCTCCAACTGTACAGGAGGGTTTGATTTTGTAATTAAGCATATTTAAATTGTTGGCGCTTCAAATTAGTTCTGTTCATTCTAGTGTTTTTCAAAAATAGAGATAGTATAATGAACATAGCCTGCAGTTTCCATTAACATTTGACTCACTGTTCCCGATTTTTATCAAGGGAATGTACCAACATAGCAAGTTTTTTATATCTTTTATTGGATCAACCTAGAGGTGAAAGCACCACACACACACAACAGAATAAAAATAAACAGCAGCTGCTACAGCAAAGGGTCACTGTGACAGACAAGATCAGTGTTATCATCACAAGTGTATGATAACTTGAGCTGGAAAGGATCTAGGGATTTCAGATAAACAGGGCTTCTCAAGTAGGTTTAATTTATTGCTTCCTGACACGGATGTGCCAGAGGATGCATTTTGTCATTGCATTCAGATATTTTGTGTGGTTATATCCTTGCTTTGCTTTGATTTCTGTTATGGGGCCTCATTAAGCAGGAGAAAAGATATGTTCAAAAGAAAGCTATCATCTCAGCTGATGAGCTATGATATATCACCTCAGTAGTGCCATAGCTTCACTTTGTTCCAAAACAAAGTGTGTCATTGCTGTGATTTTTGGAAGAACAACATTAATTCGTTAATGTTCAGCTGCTAATCGAGTGCCAAGCAGCAGTGCTCCAGCTGAGAACAGCCAGCATTGAGGACCAGAGCTCTGAGCACAGTAACTGGTGCATTGATGGGATTAGCTGTTCACAGGAGTGTGGCAGCAGCCCCACGACTTAAACCCACTGCATCGGCTCAGAGGAAGGACTTGCAGATAGAAGCTGGCTGAATTTCACTGATCATTAAAATAAAAAAGTAAATGTTACAGATTATACTCCCTGCCCTTGTTAAATAGCAACAAAAAGTGTATCCCATTTCTCTGTGTGGTGTCTTGTATTAATGAGGCTTCATGCATAGAAATTTCCATGAGTGGTGACCTCCAAGTGTCTTTGAAATAATTAATAAGGTGCTTAGAGGGATGGATTTGCATATGCATGAAAGATCACTTATGGTTATTTAGTTACTGTAGAGGGCAAAGAATCTTATACTATTACCTCAAAGAAGGAATTGTATACAACTTTACAATGTATTTCCCCTTTTAAACACATTGTGTTCCTATGAACACAGTTGCAGTTTTAAAATAGCATTATGGTATTATGAATTTTGGTCCCCAATATAAAATAGGCTTCCACAGTTCTTTGGTAGTAGAAAAGTTTGTGATGCCAAGGAAGGACAAAGTTTTACACTGCTGTAGGCACTTTGCAAAAATGTCTTTGCATCACTTTATTTCTTGTGAGTAATCATATGCATGATGTATTTTAAAGGAATCCAGATAAAAGATGCAGTTCTCCTGATGACTATAAAACACTATTGTATCTGGAAGTAATCTGATTTTACTACAGATATATAAATAAATAAGGAGAATTACCCCAATTTGTGCATGGAACAGCTAATAAAAAGCACTAAAGCTTTAAAGTATGATAAATTGCCTCAAGAACTACATTCCACTGAAGGAAAGCTTCTAGGGTTAGATTAAATTTTTTATCCACATTACATGCTATTTATATAATAACAGTATGTCAGTGCTGTCATGCATCTCTGAATCATCTTTCAAAATCCTAGTACCCTTGCAGAAAAGGGGAGAATAAACAGCTTAAGCAAAGTTTGCAAGTAGAAGGGAGGAGGAAAACTGTGATTTGGCCACACCAAATAGTGTGTTTGAATCTTTTCTGTTATAGACAAAAGGTCCAATAAATTCCAGAAGGTATGTGTATGCAAGGGGATTTAAAGTGAAGGTCAGCACTCTAGGAACAGAACCTTATCAATAATTTAATGTAGAAGCATGCACAGTTTGGTGGGGCCTAAAGTGAACCAGTTGGTATAAGAAATGAGAGTTTCCTGGTGTGAAGACTCAGTATGTCAACAGTTTCTGAAATTGTGTCCTCCAATAAGCCTGCTGTATGAGATGCCTTAGGAAATCACAGAATTCAGGAAATGGGAATGATTATTAGAGGAATAAAATAAAAGGGATTGAAACACACACATTTGCAGCTTTAGGAATTAGTGCAAAGTGCTCCTTAAGTTTAATATTTAGGAGCTGTTAAATTCTTGGCAGCTGTAAACTTTGTAATTTCTTGTTGGTATGAAATAGCTAAGCATACAGAAGGAGACTTTGACAGAGAAGGGAGCCAAAAACATATAGATAAACCAGATTTTGTTCCCAGGGATTAGTTGGATTTGCAGAAGTTTCCCGAGGTAGTTTCCTGAAGAATTTTTTATGGTCTTCTACATTCTCCTCTCACTGTGGTCATAAAATAAACATGCACTAACAGTGTATCAAGTGATTTTTTGTGTTCCTTTACTAGCACAAGCTCATGAGACTAGCTCAAAGGACACAGATAGAAGTCACAGCAGCTCTTTAATTTCCATTTTCAGTGTTGACTGGAGTTCAAGTAGCAACATCTGAGGTTTGTTCCCTCAAGTCTTTGTGCTGTTTCTGTGGCTACAGATTGCCATCTTCTTATCTAAACAGCCTGAAAATCTGCAAAACAAGCAGAGCTTGATCCCATGGTATATTTGAAGCAGGCATTAGATTCTTCTCTGGGAACAACTACAGTGAAATCATACAATATGATACTTACAGAAATCTGAGTGGCTATAATTAAATTCTACATGAGATGTCTTACCCATAGGTGTTTTTCTCTCTTATCTCTCACTAGTCCTTCTATTGCAATACATTTCAGTTATAAATTGCATAGAGAAGACACTGCACATAGGCTTAATCTGGTTAGCAATAATGAAGGACAAGAGATAATGAAAAAATCTTGCACAGAAATTAATTGACTTTAAAAGGAACTAGAAATGAACTTTCAAAGCACACTTCTTGCCCTATGAAACGAGCTGGCCTGTGTCAACATAAAACAAACATACAGGAGCAGTGGCAGAAGTGTGTGCAGAGGAGTCTGTCTGTCTTTCACCATTTCTATGTCCAGCTGAAACGGAAATGAATTTTTTTTCTCAGTTGGAGTCAGTGAAAGCTGTGACTTTGTCTTTGGAAATGAAAGGGGTTTTTTCTGACTGAAAGCACTTCGGCCCATGCTTGTTTACCTTACAATGATTACTTGACTTGGGTATTTGGTTGAAAAGTCACTTTTAAGTTGCCATCTGATTGAGAAAAATCATTGCATACATGAACAGCAAAATCAAGTCCTACAGTTTTATTGTTCAAATTAAATGCTTGGATGGGTTTTTAATTCAAGGTATTTTCTAATTTATCTTGCATAGGTGCAAGTATAGTGATTTTGACTGTATTTCCTTAATGCCTATTTTCTCCAGAAAAATATATTTTTCAAGAAAGAAGGGTCATCTTCTGAAAAAGAGACTCTTGTGTTCATTCATGGCTGCAGATGCGTTTTGAAGCAGAACTACACTGAGTCGTCCATGGATGGTGTTCCAAGTCCTGAATGGCCTTGCTGGGTGCTCCCATTCTAGTCCATAGGCAGTTAATGTTCATGAGGAAGTCTCTGGGTGAAAGATGGGAACGACTGAGAGGAAGAAGGAAGGAAGGAAGGTGCGGAAGGAAGGTGCGGAAGGCGCGGAAGGAAGGCGCGGAAGGAAGGCAGGAAGGCAGGAAGGCAGGAAGGCAGGAAGGCAGG
>VZRX01001231.1:22771-37646 GCA_013398075.1 Notiomystis cincta
AGGAAGGAAGGAAGGAAGGAAGGAAGGAAGGAAGGAAGGAAGGAAGGAAGGAAGGAAGGAAGAGGGAATAGTGGAAAGAGGAGTCATAAAGGAGCTGAGAGAGGTCAATAAGGCCAGGAATTAAGGAGAGATGATTCAAGGCATTAAACAAGAAAGATCTAAAGAGTGAGGGTAGGTAAAATGAGTAAATTATGAGTAAATAATGCCTCCAGTTTCTCTCATAAAGCTGAGAATTTAGCTTTCCATGACAGTAGTTCAGCAGTTTATGTGTGGACTGTTATTGCACAGACTGGAAGCACCTGTTTGTCCTAAAAATATCCAAGAGACTGAAGATGTTGATTTTTACAGCTGGAATTTGTTTGAGGTCTTTATCTCACACTCATGCAGCATGAGAGGAAGCTGACCTTTCATGTTTGGATAATTAGAGATTTCCTAATGGATCCGTTTTTATCTAAGCAGAGGATTTCTTTCAGTATAGCACCATCCCTGAGGTGGGCTGTGCAAGCAGCAGCCTTTGTAAGAAATCATTGCTGTCTGCTAACTTATATACTACATAAATAACCTGCTGGGACTTACTGTGGCACATTCAGAATGTGTTTAGTCTCCAAAGCCTCGTGATTAATATTCCCTGAGTCACTTTCTGAGCCCTGGTCTCCCACATGGCAGCATGTAGAGTTGCTGCCATATCACAGAACCGGCTAAGGACATTCCCCTTCAACAAGGAGTTGGCTTTAATTAAATTTCTGTGTCTGGGAAGTGAAAATCTAATTTTCTTTTTGACATTTTCTATATTACTACTTAGACAAAATTATGAAAATAATTAATCCCTGTGAAGCAGACATCAGCATCATAAGGGGTACAAAAATATTGCATATAAATACTACTAATCACCAATCTGTTATAATTTATTGATGCAAGGTCTTATTAAAACTCCTAAATCAGATCTGTTCTTGATATAGCAGATGTGTCAAATGATTGCACAATGTAGGTGCAAGTGAGGGTTATAAAAAGTAACACAGTTCAAACTGCTTCTCAGTGAATTCTATCTCCCCAGAAATGTATTTCAAGACAACAAATAAATGGGGGAAAGGAGATAAGGTGTGTAATTTAGGAAAGAGATTTTGATTGTGTATCTGGGTCAAATACAGTCCAATATACTGGTGAATGAAACTGGTGATGGATGCAATAACAATATTCTCATTCTGGCCCATGGGGAATCTTTTCTCACATTAAAAAAGCCATCCTGTCACCTAGTGTCATTTGGTGGCCTTGTTTCCTTCCCTTCTTATAGGCATTGAAATTATTAACTATAATTATCTATTGCTTACAGAAATTTGCCACCATACAATAACAGAGTAGTCTTATTTGGAAATAAGTCTATATTCTTTAAGATAGAAATATATGTGCTTAAGCAGATGGCGAGTTTTAATACGCTCTTATAAAGCAGTTATTAGGATGCTTGCAGTTAGCTTTTTTTGCTTTGGTGCCTGATAAATTTGGGCTAGTTGGGAATGTTAATGTTTCATTTTCCTATTTTAAAACCAGTGTAGCTTCATTATTTCAGTGAAACTAATAGCACAATAGTATTTGCTAGAACAATTTAATATCCCTATATTTACTGCCCTTCTTTTTTTTACAAAAACACATAAATATCTGTAAGCAAACTAACATTGGAGTTTGCAGAGCATGGTGATTCTGTCAAGCACAGCTGGACAGAATCAGGGACACCTTCTAGGAGGAGACTTTCCTAATACACTGTTCAGTCTGATTCATAGCCAAGGTAGGATAAAGACACATGGGATACAGTTAGGTGGGAATGACAGTGAAACTTATGTTTTACTTACAGATTATTTAAATAAGGGTGAATGAAGTTCTTACAAGACTATCCCATTTCTGAAACAACTATGGAAGAGAAACTTGTCAGACCCTTGGTAGTCATGTCCTTCACTAACAATTTAAGCTTGAATATTCACTTTTTTCCTGTCAGTACCTTTGCATACCTTACTCACTGCAAATGCTCATGGATAAATTTTAACAGTAAACAGTAAGTTGTAATACAACAACATTCAGAAGTTTACATAATGTGTGGAATGTTAAGCCTTAAATGCCTTGAGCAAGCCTAGCCTGAAGCACTAAGATGCATCCTATAATCTTTTTATTTGTAACAGAGATCGGAATATTAGGAAACAGTTATATTTGAGCCTGAGACCATCTATCAGCCATCCTAGTGGATGGCTGTGAGCACACTATCTGTCTGTCAGTCAGTACCCATTTTCTTCTCTTCTCTGTTCCTCTTTGTCCTAGATGTCTCTTGTTAAACCATAAAAAATGAGGTACTCCTATAAAAGCAATGACTTGGCAAAGTGTGTAGTTCTTTCCACTTGGTTCACACCTCAGCTACTCCACCTTCAGCTTTGTGGCTAACACTGCATGAGACACGAGTGCTTCAAGAATGATTTTACTGTTAGATTTTTACAGAAATAGCCAAAATATTCATGACAGAGTTTTACTATTTTAATACTAAATTGAAAATCGGAAGAAATTCTCACCCCCATTTAAGAGATTTGGTTGTGACTGTGAATTCATATATATCTCTATAAAACATGTAAATGTAAAACATATGTGCATAGCTATGTGTAAAATGTAAATAGCTTAGCTGAAGGTGTTAAAAAGCAGACAAATGACACAACTGAGAAATTCAGTGACAAAGGTGTACCCATTAAAATTCTCCTTCTTAGTTCTGATTTCTTCCTCTATTTGTTCTTTTTCTTTATTTTTCCCCAAGAATATGCCTGTCTTGATTTTACATTATTTCTTTTCATGATTTATTTATATTTTTGTTTCTGGGAAGTAAAATATCTTTTCTGTTCTGTCCTTCACTGCCGTTCCCTTTGTTGTCTGCCCATCTCTGATGTCTTATTTGCTGATCCCTAAATATCACTGGCACGCCCTCCGATTGTTTTCCTCATTTTTGTCTTCCTCTTCATTTCTCCTTTTATCTTTCTTTTCTCTCCCTTACCTTGTCATGCCTTTCCATCTCCTGCCCTCTTTTATTCTGATTGAGATTCCAGTCACTCTTGATCTCTTCTGTAAGGACCACAAAGCAGTGAGGCCTCTGGGCAGATGAAAGCATAAGAAAAGCTGACTCTGGAGGTGGAGCAATGAAAAGGGGTCACTTCTGAAGTTTTTTTGTCTGTGATCACAACAAAAAAGGGTGTTTGGTATTGTCCTTCGGCTGCATAGGAGAACCAGTTAGGTCTTATGGCCTGACCTTTTTCTTTCCTACTTGGTGAGTAGGAATATTCACATTCATGTGTAGAATGCTTGGCACTGTGGCTGTGTGTCCCCTAGAGAGGGGCCAAGGGAGTAGTCACAGGTGAAGGCTGATATGCTCTGGGAACTTGGCCCAAGACAGCTGCTTGGGAAAGAGAACCTTGCGTCAAATGGAGGGTGGGGCTCAAAGGCTTGATTATTTGTTTTGATAAACAGGTTTCCTTCGTTATCCTTACCAGCTAGAAAACAGTTAATAAGAACTTGAGGCTTTTTTCTCTCTTTTCTTCTATAGCCATGCAAGCACATAAGCACACGTAGGAACAGCCTTCAGCAGAAATTCTGGCCAGCTAAAACATGAGCTAAAGTACTAAAAAGTCCTTTTGTTTGCTTTCTGCTGTGTTTGGAAAATGAAAGAGTGCAATGCCAGGCACAAAGGAAGCTCAGCTTGTCAGTTAAATAGGCTGCCTGGCACAGCCAGATTTTGCTTTTCATGATCCATGGCCCCAAGTAATATCCTCTGTTGATATCACTGCTGGAGGAAGGCTGGAAATTATGGAGGTGTTTTTGGTAATAACTGCTAGCAGGAAGACAGTATTTACCAGGAGTCTGCGATGAGACTCTCAGGTAAATAATAAGTGTTTTAGAAAAACAACCTAATTATGTATTTAATCGCTTGGAGCCGTTCCATTCACTTGGGAAAATAATGTGCATTTTGTAAATCTGCCTATTTATTTATTTGGGAAGGAAGGAAGTAATTCTAGACTCTGGGGTATGGAGTGTGAATTTTTTGACTTTCTGTGCAGATCTGACATGCTTGAGAATGTGTTTTTTAAAAATCCACACCCCTCCATTTAAAAATACCACACCAAGAAAATGCAAAAATGTTATTAATGCAGTGGGTTTTTTTTTACTTTTCTGTCCAGTGCTCTGGTATTTCTACAAAGGCTTCAAACTTTATTCTGCTTTAACACAGCCATCTTCTTAGTATTCTCAATAGGAAGATGAGCAGTAAAGTGCAAGCAGCCATATTTCCATATGGCATACTGTCTGAATAGGGAGTTTTGAGGCCACTAATGAATCAAGGTAAATCTAGTCAGCAGTTATTAAAAGCTAGAGCCCATTTCAGGTCTGAAACTCCATAGCATCTTTGCAGTGGATGTGATGGTTTTCTCTTATGATGGTATGAATAATGAATTGCATACTTTTGCCACAACTAGTTACTAGCAAGAGAACAGAATGTCTAATATATGTCAGAATTAAAATAAGTAATTTTGTTCGGTGTGGATGCCAGTCCACAGGGAGTTATTATTCTACTAGAATACATTCTTCCCTCTCTCAATTTGTGCCTTTTTACTCTGAGTTTTTCCTTGATCAAGAATTTATAGACTGTCATTAACGCTGTCCTGAATTTACTTGGTGTGACTCTGCATTTGCTGTGCATTTTTAAGTGCTATGGAAGTCCACTTGAGAAACTAGTTTTTATTTTTATAAATTTTTAGAAATCTTTTTTTGCAGAAAATACTTCAAGGCAGAAGTATGTACAAATAATATATTTACCCTATTTAATGATAAGTACAATTTTCATAGGAAAAAATATAGTCAAGAGGGATTATCTGAAGAATCAATTTCTTGACATTGCATTTTCTTAAAAAGTAAATCATGATGTCCTGCTAAAAATGCAAAATACTATCAACATTTAGAATACTTTCATTATCAAAACAAATGTAAAATATTGTTCAGTAAAGAAAACTTAATGCATTGATTTGGAAGACTGGTCATAGCCTCTGTATCTCCTCCTGACTTCAGGATTTATGGGGATGTTACATCAAACCGTTTTCCCATCACAGAAACAGCAAAAGCTTAGCACAAAACAGTCCCGTTTATGCCTATAATCAAACACTTCTTCTAAGGGGTTAAAGCTTTTCTCCTGAGTTCGATGTCTTCCACAGTAAATAAGAGCAACAAATTCTAACAGAGAATTCTTAACATCATTCTGTACCCATTTCTGTGTTTCATTCCAGGGTAACTTCAAACTCCCATATCTTTTACTTATTGCTCTTATTGCAGGTAACCTGCAGACCACTCCTTTGTTTCCCTCTTTTCAGAAAATTCTGGTGTTTCTGCTGATTATATTAGGTCCTTCACCAATGAAAGGAATATTGCTCTTCTGCACAGGAACATGCATAATTAGTACATGCTTAACCTGGTTGGTTCATATTCAAATGCTTATGTTTATGCATGGACCTGAATACTTTTCTGGATAAAGAAATTTTCATACATCAACCTCATTTCTAGATAGCATCAGTGTCATCAAGATGGACTGATTCAGTGAACTGGTTTATTATTTCTAGGTAAACCTATTTTCTCTGCATTTTTTGCAGCATATATGGAAATACATCCTAACCTGAAAACACTTTATTTCAAAACACATTGTATTCAAAAGTAATTTTACCCCTCATGCATTGTATGACTATCGAAATGCACAGAAAGCATAATAGTGCATTTTGTGTACTGGATGAAGCTCATGGAAGTGCTTTCCCTCTTTTGTTACACTGCTTTTATATTAAGTCCCAGTTGAGCAGCATTCTATAATAATTTGAAATCCTTTCAAGAAAACAACCTCAAGTTCATTGTATTATTCTAATGTTGTGTACAAAATAGTAGGCATTTATAGCACTTGTAGAACTAAAAAATATATAACACAGTGGACTGATGTCTCACTATTTAATTAAAGACTGAAGCATTGCAACATTAGGATTTAGAGCAGATAGCAAGGTCCAACCTTAGAGCAAATGTAAGATGGTTTAACATGTGCTTTCATTTTAGCCTTACTGGAGCCTGGACACTACCTAAGATTTTGTAAGGGAAAAGTATTCCTCTAGAATGGGGTACCTCTATGCTGAGTCTGTTCTCTAGATGCCATACAAGTTGTGTAAGTGATGTCATTCAACAGACTATGATAATGAAATTCAGGATAGCCTCTGCTCCTATTGCACTGGGAGAGTTTCCTGAGTTTAGCATGATTCTCATGTGGCTTCTCTGGGTGTGTAAAGGTCACTTTCTGTATCTCTCACAAAGCAGCCAAAAGCAGCTGACGATCGGTTTGTACAGATTGAGAGGAAAGTTATCAATTATCCACTGAAGTGATATTACATGGAATATAAGGAGATTTATAATTACAGTTTTGCTATTCCAGAAATCAGCACTGGTGTGTGACCAAGATTTTTCTCAAAGATGATTACTGCTTTAACTATGTGGTAATTAAAAGTACCATGTAATTCATATTATGTCATAGGTTAAATATTTGAAAGCAACAGTAATTGCAACTGAGAGAGCTTGTTTGTGCTAGAAATCTGTATAATCCTTTCAGAACAGTGTTCTAAAGTTTAACTTATTATCCTACCTGAGTTATATGTTTTTAAAATGGCAGGGTTTTGATGGATGGCTCCCAGGAAAACTAATGTGACTTTGGAACAGATTTTGGTGTTTGAGAATATAAACTATAATACTCATGGTTTAAAATCCTTCTTCCATAGGGTTTAAAAGGGTAGTCATTTGAATCTTGAAATGGAAAAGTACCTGGGATAGGGAAAACTGTTTGGTTTTAATTGGTAACATTTGGTAACATTGAAATTCTGTACAGTCAATTCATCCCAGTAACAGAACTCTCTCAAATGTGAAAAGTTGGGGTTTGTTTGTAGGAAGCTTCCTGACCATTTCAATAGAGACCAGAAAACAAAGAATACTTCTGAGATAAATTTCTTACCTCAGATACTGCTGGAAAATGTGGATTTATGCCAACAATAAGGACAAAATGAGATTAAATTCTAGTTCTCAGAATTCAAAAGCACAGAAGAGTCTTCTTATGAATGACAGTTCAGTATTTTGGAGAGGTTTTAAATATAAAATGTTCTCTAGGCCATATGTTGTGATATATCCAAGGAACCTGAAAATATGGTCCTCTGTCTTTTCTAGTTTCTCACAGTTCTGGTATGATGACGTTCTTTTTTAATTCAGTCTCTGTTCTATTTTGAGAGACAGTTTTCCATCTGAAATTAAGGCATAGTACTAACAATATGACACATACAGTATGGTATTGTTTGCAGCCAGAAAATGGTTGCTAATGCACCAGAAAAATTTGGAAGAGATAACACTGAAATCTTGGCTTGTTTCAACCTCCCACTTACAAACTGCTGATCTGGCAGCACGTAGACATAGACTTACACACAGAAATTTGGGCAAATCTAAGCAAAAGGTAATACAATGATTTGCACCTGCAAAGAGTAGTCCTGACTTAACTTCGAGTACTTATAAAAGTAGCTAAAATTACTCTAGATTGACATTTCTGATTCTTGTCTATCAATTTAGATATATGTGCAGATGTATTTTGCTTTCACTTTGTCATCTTAACTTCACTGCGCTAAAAATTTTATATTGGGAAGATAATGCAATTCAAATGCACAAGTACATCTTTATTTAGCTTTGCATTAATTTTTAAATTTTTTTTCATTACTTAGCTTTATCAGGTAAATTTAACTATATTGCCTAAATTTTTCCCTGACCTTTTTTTCCATATAAATCAGTGAACTTTTCTGAATTTTTCAATCTGCTAGTTAATAGCTTTACATTTTAGTTCAAATCTAGTTGCCCTATTGATACTGAATATCTATATATAATAATAAAATTATGACAGCTAAAAGTAAAATGTTATTACAATCAATCCAATTGATTTTAAGGGTGAATTATTAACATAATTATTCATATTTAAACAGGTATTATTGAAAGAAAATTCTCGTAGGCACATATTGTGTGTTCTTAAATTCTGTCACATGAGGCTTTCCTGTTATTTTAGAAGTCTTCTATTTCTTCTAATTGGCTAGGGAAATGTAACTTTGTGTATTAGGCTTAGAAGAGATTTTCCTTGCCCATGGAGAAATGAGATTTTCCAGGCCTTTTGAGACAATGATCACTCAGAAACTGCTCTTCTCTACCAGTCTTAGCTCATTTTTTCGAAGCCAGAGTTGCAAAATTTATTGCCAAAACACTTGTTTCCATTTCCATGCATATAAAATAAAATTCTGGCTTTTGTTTAGGTTATTTATAATAGGTGTCATTAACCTATATAGGTAGGAGGCAAATTTAGAGTCAGGTTGTGCTAAAATCTTCCTATGAGGCTGCTCCCAAATACCAGTGTGCAGTTTCCCTGGTGTGCCTGCTCAGCCAGTCTGACTCCTGAAAAGGTCACTTATTGTATTTGTGTGTCACATTGGGTAAAGTATTATGTATTCATGTGATTATTTACAAGTTGTGTGCATTGATAGCCACTTTAATCAACTCCCCTGCTCTTGTCCTAACGGGACTTAAATGGAGTGGATATACACCCCAAACCTCTACAGAATATCACGTTGTGCAGTTTTTAGTACAATTTGCAAGGGAAAGATTTTTTTTTTTTCCATGTTTTTGTCTTCTCAGAATGTGCACAAGAAGTGCTGCAAGATTTGTTGAGGAGCAGGTCTGGGCACAGTTCAGCACTCGTGCCAGTTATAGATATCTTGCAAATCTAAGGAATGAAAATGGAAACTTCATGCTGTAAGGGAAGAATCCTTGATTTCCATTGGCACATGCTTTTAGCTCACAGCAGACTTTAGGCTTATGACACTTTTTATATGTCGGAAATCTACTTTGCATAATTTGAGAGGTTTTAAAAAAATATTATACTATTCCTTTCCCTCAGGGCCCTCTACAGTTGGAATCTTAGTACTAAGGGAGCCTATTTCTACTGGCAGAATGGATATGAAATGGATATGAAAAATAATACTAATAAAATTTGTAAAACTCTTTTTAACATTTTTATAGGAATATATTTGTAAAATATATATAGAATACAGGATGAATGACGGCATTTTATAGCTTAATATTGCATTAGTTAGTTAGTATGAACTTGCATAGCTCCCTCATGGCTTTGTCACTGTTTATTTTATCCATTACAAACTCATGTTATGCATTTTATATAAACATAAATATTTGTATATGTGAGAAACTAGTATGCATATATATTCAAACAGAATGCATATGTGTACATATTCACACATGCACATATTTATATATATAAAGTATAGCTTTTAGGTTAGAAGTTAAGAAATCGCAGAAATTGTCATACTGTTTTTGCTATTTCATTTAATGAAGTCATATTTTCCATCAAAGTATTTCTTCACTTCAAATTACCTCATTTGGATTTGATTCTTTATGTTATGTTAGAAGAGCTGAACCACTGACTATTAAGAAACTATAAACATTTAACATCATAATGTTAAGTATGCATACTTTGTAAGTATTGTATCAGTTGGAAGTTTCTGCCTCTATTTTTCAGAATTCTTTTATGTTTTATTTTGGTACAATATAATGTAAAGCTCATGTAAGCATAGGAAGAGGAATGAAGGTGAAAATAAATATTAAGATAAATAGGCAAACGTAAAGGAAAGATGGAACTGTACTCCAGCCAGTAGGAACAGCTACAGCAGTAAAAAAATGTCGCTGATACTTTCCTTCTCTCCACCTTTTGGCCTTCAGGGTTAAGACTGGAGAGATGTTCAAGCCAAAGTGTGTTCCCTAAGAAAATACAGGGGACTTTCAGACAGCTGTTGTTTTGCTGTGATTGCCTCTTCCCTTAATAGAATGGCTGTTTTCTCAAGCCACCTCCGTAGTTTTACCCCATAGGTGCCTATTTGCACGCCCTATTAATTCACCTTTTCTAATAGACTACTTGACCGTTCACTTTACTTCCTTCTTTTTATCTTATCTCTTTTAATGACACTTCTTCTGTGCCCTAAAACTACATTTAAGGAATAAATTACAATTGACACTAGGGCTCATCGCTTCTTCGCATGTGTCTGCTTTACTTAGAAGCTATGCAGTTAACATAAAGCAAGGAATTTCTTTCAGTCTAGCTCAAGGGGAGGTTTATTGGTCCCTACTACTGTAAACCTGAATCTCCACAAGAAATTAAAAAGGCAGTTAAAGGAAATCGTAAGGGGGATAAAAAATATGCAATTTATAAGACCCTAGAAAACATTTTAAAAGAGATTCGGTGAGAATAATACTAAAATATGCGAAGGGAAATGAATCAAACAATGTGTAGGGTTGCAACACTTAAAGATGACTGGATGAGTCACTAAAGATCTGTGAAAAACAGAAGCAAAACTGCAATACGATTAGATATTGTGGGAATTACATTTGAGATAAATATAAGCACAAGAAAAAGTTAGTAGGAAATTATTCTGTCATCTAATTTTGTTGGCTAGTGAGAATCTATATGCCTATTAAGCTCTGAGTGGTTAGCATCTTGGAAACTCTGCTGAAGGACATGAAGACATCACAGTTATTAGAAGTGAAATGGGACACGATAGCTCTATTAGAACGCCCGTTTCTAATAGTCCTTTCCTGCTTTCTGAAGCGGTCAGCATGGCATCTATCTTCACTGTAAATGGGTGAATATTCTCTGCAAATAATGCAATCAACTACATTACTGATACTGCTTATAAAATCCTTGGGGGCTGCAAAAGGGCTTTTTTTACCTTGGTGTCAGTTCTAGGGGAAAATAGCATACAGATGTTACAGATCCTGTCGTATATGGTGCTACAGTGCCCAGAATGGAGCTAAGGCTAACAAAACTTATTATAACTCTAAAACATAGTTTCATATGTGAAAAAAATCTGTTAGAAATTTGGATGTCTGGCTTAGTTGTGAAGTAGGACACCTTTGAATAGGGGTCTAGCTGGGAAAAAGAACATTAGTGATAGATGGAAACATCAATGAGATATGAAGTCCTGAAGGAGCTGTCCCATTGGGAAAGACATCCTGATTTCAAAAAATGCTGTTAAAAGTGATTCTGGTACATTTTGGTTCTGTATGCCCATGTGTTTCAGGCCAACAGCATAGATCGTTAATGAAATATTATGTACTTCAGGTTTCTTCTGAAATGATTTTAAAACTTTCATTTACACATGAGATGTGATATCAGACCTACAAACATCAGAGCATAACCTGAAAATGGGCTAAATTCTGTTACTTTACTGCTTGCTTTTTTTTTTCTTTTTTATTTTTGTAACAGAATTTTTATTGTGTCTGAACACTCTACAGGATTATTGTGCACTAACCCAAATTGTACCTTACTTGGCTTTTTAAATACACTTTATAATCAGAGTTACTTAGTGGAAAACTCAAAGGAGTGTAGGAGTATGTGCTGGTGTATCTAGCACGGAGTAGATCATCTTACAAGTCATGCCAACATGAAAATGTAGACACATCCTGGAGTCCCTTGATCTCACTGCTTGGCATCCTTCCTGTGCACATTCAGAATTCAGCTTGCTCTGTTGCAGTACTTCCTCTCAAGTTTACTGGAATATTTAAATGGCAGATGTTCTTTCAATTATTCAGTTTTAACATCTAATTGCTCGCCTCATTTTCTCTCTCACACTCCTTTGTGTTTTTAGTGTTCACTTTTAGTCAGCTGAGATATCCTGATGTCTTCAGTGCAGGGACACTCTTTTCACTCTTTAATTCCCTCTCGTGTAACTCTCTTTATCTGTGCTCTGTGTCTCATTTTATTCTTACTGGGTCATTTCCTTTCCATTCCTGATTGAACTTCACCAATTTTCTTTTCTCTCTTCTTTTCCAGACTCTCACTGTTTTATCACTTTGGCATGAAGTATCTAATTTGCTTTCTATCCCCTTTTTTTAACTCCATTGGCCAGCTTTACCTTTTACTCTGTTCTTTGGTCTTGTTATGCCTCTTCCCAGCTTTTATCATCTACCACCTTCACTCCAGTTATAAACTCTGAATACAGAAACAGTTGGCAGTCAGCTTCATCAGTGCTAATGTCCTTTGAATGAGTCAGAAATTATGGAGTGAATGAAATGCAGCCCAGTTCAATATGGTCAAGCTGTCCCTTTCCATAAGTGCATGGGGCCTAATATTTCCTGATGTCACCATTTTCAGTAGCCTTGTGGAACAGGAAAGTTCCCTATACTGTTTCTTGGCACAGACACTGTCATTGTACATTTCAAGGTTTGGGTTGGGTTTTCTTTGGAAGAGAAAAAGGGAGATTCAGTAACGAAGTCTTACTCTCTCTTTGTTTTCTCTCTATTCTTTTAATTCGCATTCCTACATTTCATTATTCATTTTCTAATGCCTTTTTAAAAAACCTTTTATCACCTCTAAGGCAAGAACAGGGAAGTCCTGCTTTAAAACTTGATTTCTGTTTCTGACAATGTGTCCCACCTAGCTGATCAGAGGAAAACCAGTTGATGTCATCTTTTTTATCTCAGTAAAGCTCAGGATACTGTCTCTCAAAAGATCCTTCTGGACAAAGTGTCCATTATAGAGATGGATAAACACATTGTGGAATGGTGAGCAACTGGCTCACGGGTCAGGCACAAAGGGTTACAGTGAATGAGGTGACATCAGACTGGGGACCTGTCCCTAGTGGGGTTCCACAGGACTCCATTCTCAGCCCTGTGCTCTTCAATGTCTTCATAAATGACTTGGACACTGGACTGGAAGGGATACAGAGCAAGTTCACAGAGGATACAAAACGGGGAGGAGCTGTTAATTCCCTCAAGAGCAGAGAGGACCCTGCAGAGAGACCTCGACAAATCAGATCTGGGCAATCACCAACTGCATGTAGTTCAACATGGTCGAACAAGGTACCAGATTCTGCACCTGGGAGAGCTAACCCTGAGTGTACAAGCAAACTGGGGAATGAGATGCTGGAAGGCAGTGCCATAGAAAGGGCCCTGGGAGTCCTGGGTGGTGCCAAGTTGAACATGAGTCTCCTGCCCTGGCAGCCAGGAGAGCCAACCCTGTCCTGGGGTGCATCAGGCACAGCATCGCCAGCCGGGCAAGGGAGGGGATTGTCCTGCTCTGCTCGGAGCTGGGGCAGCCTCACCTCCAGTGCTGGGGGCAGCTTTGGGCGCCACAAGGTAAGAAAGACATGAAACTGTTAGAGAGTGTCCAAAGGAGAGTAACAAGGATGGTGAAGATCCTTGAGGGGAAGCCATATGAGTAATGACTGAGCTCACTTGATCTGTCTCAACTCTACGTTAGGCAGGCTTAGCATTGCAGTGATTTCCCTGAATTGCTGGAGACCATAGACTGGTTTCCCAGGGATTTGCATAATGCATGGTCAATTGATTGTGATATCTGGAAAATACACAAGCACTCACTGAAAAAACAATCATTTTAAGGTCCGTTATCTTTGTGGAATATCTGCTGTCCAATAAATTATTAATTCTTATATCCATCTTTCCCTTGGGTACTTATCAGGTACCTTTTCTCTGTCCATCTGCTTATTTTTTCAGAACTTGTGATGATTTTAATTTTTACTTCTGTGTATACTCATAATCAATGTGTTAAAAAACAGTGTGAATGTGTGGTATAGGAAGGTGAGGGTAGAGACTGTCATATCATTTAAAAAATGTCCAGCTCCTGAGGCATAATGTCAAATATCCTAAATATCTTAGCTGCAGCTCAGATTTTTTTTCCATACTGCCATTCTGCTGGTGCAGGAAAAGGCAGTTGCATTACTTTCCTGATGACTTAAAGTAGTAGTAATTAGACACATGATGTTACTAATCTTCAACATCCTGCATTAGTTATGATTGACTTATTGATTACTTCATTAATTCATTTCAGAGGACAAAAGCTTAAAAATTACTTTTTTAAAAGATTTTCACATATAGGCTTGACAGTCTGAAAGATGTCTTAATGTCTAATTTATAGTTCTTTGAAATAACCAGCTTTTCCAAACTTACTAGTTTCAACAGTTATTAGGAAATAAAAGTCAATTAGCACTTCCAGTATATACATGAAAAGATATTTCCCCAAGGTGTAAATGTGCTACTTAGTAAGACTGCTAGCCAGCTACATCTTATCAGTACCCAGAATGTGAAAGCTTTGGATACATCTAAGTAATGAGAAAATCTGTTTACACTTCACATACTGCAGTAAGTCAATAAACAAAACGTCCCAGCAACCATTGGGAAGCTGTGAGATACACTGTGCTGTCTCTCCATCAAGAGGTGGATACTCTAAAAGACTGTGAAACTTTTACATGCACATATTGAGTGGATGAAAGGAATGACTTTCAGTGAATATATTAGTATTTTCTAACCTTCATAAAGTGAGGTATTTAGTCCCTGGAGAGGAGAAAAAACCTGCTTTACTAAGATTGCTAACTGGGCCAGGGAAGGTTGGTTGTTAGTGTTAAACTTCTAACCATCCCATTCTTCTGTTTTGTTAGAGGAGACGTGTTTGCAGCCTGGTTCCTGCTTTTGTGCAGCTTCATCATTCCTTCTGGCTTCTTGTTCCTTTGGCCATTCTTTTATATCAGATGAAAAGAGATCAGCTTTTCAGTATAAGTCCTTTGGTAAGAAATGTCAACCCAGCAAGCTTTGGTCTTTGCTTTTAACTCCTTAACACCTTACTTTAATGTTTGGGAAGACCTTTGCTTTTCTGAAAGGAAACAGTCATTGAGGATGAATCTCTCTCTCTCTCTCTCTCCTTTTTTTTTTTTTTTTTTTTAATTGGTGTTGGTGTTTATTT
>VZRX01001231.1:37660-59140 GCA_013398075.1 Notiomystis cincta
GTGTGTGTGTGTTAAATTCTGTCTGGGAGAATAATCTCTTTTCAATCCATGGAAAAATAGACACACATGTATTTTCATAGCCACACACATATATTTGCAGCTCCACAGCAACCCCATTAGAAAAACCTGCAGAAGGTAACAAGCTCTTAATTAACGTTGAGTTAAAAATGACAAAATAAACTTGCTTTAATTGGGCCAGGATCACAGGAGGCAGGATTTAACTTCCACAGAGATGAGTCACCATCATGAAGGAATGCAAGTAGCAACAGTTATTTCATTGTCACAAATGGAAAGATGTACAGAGGCAGGCAAGACGATATGTTAAAAGGTCATGTACTCAGAGTAACAAAAAATATTGCTGTGATTAAAAAAAGCAGCTGGAAAATATTAGGGAAAGTTTTATCTAGAGTGTTCTTTTATGTTTTCACTTTTATATAAATCTGTACGTGTGATAAAAAAAGCTTATGATGTTTGTGCATCTCTGTGGTTATTTGTTTAAGTGAAATAATAGTTATAGAATATATACTTTTTAAGTACTTGTACCTAGATAGGAATGTGGCAGGGTTTAAATTAAAAAATGAAGTATTAGATGTTCTTCAGAATTATGTAAACTTTCTATTATTCAGCCTGACTTACAAAGCTGAGAGGTCTATTTAGTGACAGAAGAGGATAAAGAAGATTAAATGGCAGTATTACCATTCTTATAATGAAGATGATCCAACCTTGGTGTATGCTTAGCTAAAAAAGGTGAATTTCACCTTTACACAGACAGTCTTGTGGAAGATTTTTCCTCTAGCATTGTGGAAGACAGGGTTTTTTTTGATTGAATGTTGGCCATCATGAGCAAATGAGTTACAATAACTGTCACATAAAATGTTAAGAAGAGATGGATTCTCCACTACCTTCCACTTTGTCCAGTAATTTCCATCTCTACAGTTGTATATTCACTTCATAGAGCTGTAAAGATGGAACAAGGCTGAAGTTTTGTGTCAAGTTTTCTAACTCCTCTTCTCAGTTGCAGGGTATGTGAGTGGCTGCAGAACTACAAAGTCATATTTACAATGCCTGAGCAGTATAGAACAGAAACACTTGGGAATACATTTTTCTCTCCTGTTTATCAGTCTCAATTTAACTAGTACTGCTAGTTAAATTCATGTATTCCAAATTTACCCCTTATCTTAATAAAATTAAATAACATGCCCCTCTGTATTTTTCTGAATAGCGTTCTACCTCTGTTTTATCCATTCATTCAGATGTAGTTAAAAACTAGTAATACTGAGTTTCTTCTACTGAATGGGATGTCACAGCAGAATAGTTCATGTGTCTTGCAATGGTGCCAAGCTTGAACTTTGTCCTGAGCTTTTGCTTTAACACCACTCTGTCGCTGGGGACCTCATCCTTTGAGCTAGGAAATCAAAGTCTTCTGCACACAACATTAGCCACATCATTTGTGTGCTGTCAGCCACAGAAAGTGGCCTAATTTTTTTTTTTACCAGTGACAGAGAAATGGTCAAATGGCCTCTTGTTTGTATGAAACATTTTGTGTACAAAACTATAAGTATTTTGCATTTAATATTTGATCAAGTTTTTTAAAACTCTATAAAAATCTTAACACTTGAGTAATTTTTATTCATATAAAGATCTTGATGTAGTAGAGCGAGTCTCCCCTCCCCAGCTGCTGGATCCTTATTAAAATTTTTCTCCCACCTTTTAACTACATTTGTCATTGGAGATTTCCACCAAATTCCATTAAATTCTGGTACTCTGCACAGTAAATAGCCATGAAAGCACCATGCTTCTTAGCACAAATCCTCAATCCCCTGCTAACACCTTATATTACAACTGTCTAATTACCATGTTCTGCACTAACCTTGTGGGACTTCCGTAGGTAATTAGAACTCCAGAGCGTTTCTGCAATAATCCAGTAAGGACCTCTTAAGTAGAAAGAATTATGTGGTACTAACATTTTTGCACTCACGTGTTCTTCACAGTTAATTGTTTCAATTAATATTTGGCAGCAATGAAGAAATTCATAGAGGTTCATAAACTGAGACAATTCTCAGGAAACTTTTAAGGCAAATGAGTTGTAGTTGTGGTCACTTAAAGATACAGAGCACTTTAGAAAAAATTAAATTCCTAGTATGTCAAGTTATTGCAACGGCAGATTTTCATATTACTGCTAGGAGACATGCCTTAACTTGCCCCATTCCTTTAAGATTGCAGTGTTTGGGTAAATTATCTTTTTTCCCTTGGAAGTTTTACCGAGTCATTGTAGATGAAAAATACTGTGTGATTTAAAAAGCATGGTGAGTATACTCTGATACTGTTCTACAGACATGTCTTTGATGGCAGAGAATAGTAGAGAGGGCTATTGAGAGGTTTCCTTGATTCTGGATGTCTTTATTTCACTTCAGTCTTTCCTTTCAGAGTTAAAGATACCACATATTATGCAGCTATAAAGGCCCTGTGTACACTGCACACCCTGGCAGTATGTGCTCCAAACCTTGGCTCTAAATACTACTTACTGTGTTTACTAATTATTCTGATTCTTCACCCCTTTTCAGTCAGTGCCAGGCCAATGGTATTTCGATAGATTTATGGCAGTGTCATCTGTACAAGAAAATTACTTCATCATTCAAGAAGTACACAGGGACGTAGAAAACAGCTTGGATCCCAAAGGCACCTGCTTCCCTGCTTCTTGCTCTCATCAGCCTTTGGGCAACCCTTCTGCACCCCCACCTTCGTGCTTCTTAGGGGATCCTCCACCCCTTGTTAGTGGCCTCAGACATACTCAGTTATTCTAATACCAGGACAGAAGCAGAAGCCGAAGAAAGACCCTCTCAAAGAGAGAGAGTGAGCATGGGAGGGACATAAAGAGGGTAGGTGCATTTCCTCCCATTGTGCCCAGAATTGGTTTCCTTTCCACGCTGTCCCTTCCACATTGCCAAGTGTATCTCTGTGTTGGACAGAAAGACCTAATGCTCTCCAAATCTGCCTGTCTCATCATAGGTACCAACCTGTTTCATTAGTTAGCTCCCAGTAGGGTAATGACTACAATTTATTACTTTACTGTCAGAATGACTACATTTTATGATTGTTTGCCATACATTTTTAGTCTCAAAATCTCAGGGGTTTGTTCATGGCTGTTTTCTGCTTTCTGTGTAATTGTATTTTTTATTTAACTGTAATATTCTGTAAAATAAGGAGAGGTCTGGAAGAAGTCATTTGACAGGTTGATTAGAAGGTCACTTATTTTTCTTGCATTAAAAGGGCAGAAGAACAAATGCCATTCCAATTTATCATCATATGTAACCTTTGATTAAACAATTTTTTGCTATATCAGTGTGAGTGGCTTTAGGCTTCAGAGTAGATTACTGAAATTAAGAACTTTAGCACAAAATAAAAAGTCATTTGTTTAGATGATTATTAAATTTAAAAGTCCAGTCTGGAAGTCACCTTAACTAAATGTAAAATTGAGTCCACTGAACCTCTGTGCACTTTCAAATCAGAGCATGATGCTTCCCTAAAATATCATAAATTGCCCCTATTCTGCCAGTTAATTCTGTTGGTTTGCAGCCAAGATTATAAGTTAGACTTGATTAAAATAAAACAATCTGTTTCTTATAATGTGATCCATGAACCCTAGTGGATACAGTCTTTCTTTAACAGCCTATCTATTATCAAGTTATGAATTTAGTTTAATTTATGTTGCAGAGTTTCCAAATAGAATGCATTATAACAATCTTAAAACTGTAAGAATAGTAGGTCTATATTTGTGTGGTTTCTCGTTTGTACAGCTTTGAGAAGGTGGTGTATTTTCCCCTTGGTATGCCTAAGAGGGTAAAAGCAAGTATGTGAGTAGGTGTGTGCACATGGAGAACCACACGGAGTTTTGCCATGAAAAGAGACAGTCACCATGTAAAAATTCTCAGTACATTCTCAGAGAGATAGTACAAAATGCTCTCAGAGAGAAAATACATCACCAAAAGAATCCCTCCATGGTGATGAACGTTTGAATAATGTCCACACAAATCACTATTCTTAGTGAATGGGCTGTGGCTTCTGTTTTTTACTGAACAAAAGAAAATTTACTGGCTGCCACACAGTGTGGGTAAAACTCAGATTTAGTGATGCCATCAGCAAAGGCAGCAGAATTTACACATTTCCACAGGATAGGATTTTGACAAGCTTTTGTATATTTGTACAGCCCAAAGCAAGAATACGGTCACTGTTACTGTATTGCTGAATAAGTTCTTCTGAATCAGATGGGATTTATCCCTTTCCTTCTTTGTTAATTTTTAATTTTTAAAATTTATGTTCTTTGGAGATAAACCATTCCCATTAAATGCTTACTACTTTGTTTTTCTCCAAACAAATCTGGAAGATATGTCTGATTTTGGGTGTGCAAAGTTTATAGATATTCTCTGAACCTCCAGGAAATCTTAGCTGAAGATACATGCTTTTTTTAAATACATGTACAGCTCATTCTCTTATGGCATAGAATTAAAATTTCCACAACAAATAACAAAACAGTGCTTCTTGGCATAGCAAAAATGAGTGCATGCATTATGCACACAGAATGGATTTGCCTGTCCATATGAGTTCTCGCTTCTCTGGGATCAAACTTTGAAATTTCCTCATTTTCTCGTAGTTCTGTTTAACAGCAAACAGGACCTATGTACCTGACACTTAAAGTTGTGGGTGGGGTGGGAGGTGCTGGTGAATAGACACACATTGTTGATCCCTTTCATGGATCCATTCTAGTTATGGTGGTCCTGGGCAGCCTGTATATGTAACCCATGCCACCTCAATCACAAGCCTGAACAGTAGTCTTCATAGGACTACAAAATGGATAGACAAATGCCCATTTCTTCCCAGGGAAGGCAAACTTCCCTGAATGTATTGACACTCTGCTATGAGGAAAGTCTGTAGAGTCTCTGCTTTGGAGGCAATCCAATATTTTTGCAAGGGCTAAACGAACTACTCTCTAGACCCAGCTTTGCACAATTTGTGCTCAATGAACTCTTTTCTTTTCTCCTTTCCTCCTCATACTTCTTTTTTACTTTTAACAATGTGTAGTAGAAAAATTGGCAGTTACTCAATGAAATCACTGTTCAGCTTACACCAAAAGGAAGATTTGTTTTTGTAAATTTGCACTTCTAAGAAGATGTCACAGTTTTCAAACGACGTGGTGAGACTCTGAGTTATTGCTTTTTGAATAGCTTAAATAAAGGGTTGCCCCTGAGTCTGTAAGACAGAAGCAGAGAGGCACAGTACCTCCTGGAGTCTCCTTTGGCCTGTTTGTCTTTGCTCTGCCCTTAACTTGGGTCTTTGTCTGCTGGGCACAGTCTTGAGCAAAGTACTCCTCAGTACAGCTTAGAAATATCAATGGAATGCAGGCTCTGACTGATTTATTCTTCCCCTCCCCCCCCCTTTTTTCTTTTTTTTTGTCTACATTAAAACAGAGTTGGCTCACAGTATTTCTTTGCTCCATCAATACTTTTCTTCAGAGCTTATTCATTTAAACTTTAGGAGGAAAACACCGCATTTGCTTTTTTTTTTCCCCTGCTTGTTTGGTTGTTTTGTTGGGTTTTTTTTCTTTTTTTTTACTGTTATTGCTATACATTAGTACTGCTTGTAACATACTATTTTTATGACAATTTTATGTGGCTACCAGAGAAAACCTGCTTCTTAGCTGTAATATTCAAAAAGCTATGCAATGTGTAATTAATGAAGTGAAGCAAAGTGATTCACAGGTGGCATTTGCTCTCCTGCAGATTAAGTGGACTTTGTGAAAACCATGCTGGGGATATAGCAGAACAAAGGAAAGGAAAAAAAATGTAGGTAGGATTTTGCTGGTTTTGTATGTGTGCTAAAATGGAGATCTTCAGCAGCATGCAACACGGCCTTTCATTACTATTTAGCATTCCCCTACGCCAATCTCTGAAGTATGAACGTATGCATTTTCCTCACTAGAATGAATCAGGAACATGGGTGTCCAGTGAATGTGATCTTCATTAAAGTTATGGAAAATTTTTTGTGTAGAAATACCGAATTTATAATGCTATCAATTTTATTGTATCATTGATACTGGAATTTCTGCCACTTTAAAATGAATGTGCTGCTATTAAGGAGATATTTCCAAGGCACCATTAAAATCTACACCTATGATCCTTATCTCAGCGAAGAATTGCCCATTAGAGACAAGTTGAGTTGATCCATTTTTGCTCGTGATATTGTGAAACTAAAATATGGCAAGCATCCATATGCAATACTTTTGGCAAGTTCAGTTTATGGCTAATAAAAGCTAGGAAAAGAAGAGACATGTTAACAGGTGATCATAATTATGGACTTACTGGGAACACTGTATCTTTTCCCAAGTGAGTATTATGGTAACAATAACAGATAATAATTACAATAAAATTTTGCGTAAATGGTTCCATATCTTCATAAGATCCTCAAAAGGATGGTGTTCCATCAGGTCTGCCTAAGTACATTCTTCAGTTATTTCCTTTTGTTAAAAAATAGAGTTGCCATAACAAATTTCATGTGACTTATATAGAACTCTGTTTTTAGAAGTATTTAGAATTTTGGTTGCTTTAAACTGAAAAATACTTTTATTTAGATAGCACTTTTGTCTTCATCTCTTTTGCTTTTCTTGATAACAGAATGCAGCATTTTGTTTCCTTCAATAAGCTGAAGAAGTAAGTGTTACAAAAAAAAAATCAAGTAGTTATTCCCCAAACCGCAGTTGAAGTAAGCAGTCATACTTTTCCAGATTAAAAATCATCTTCATAGTCTTTGAAAGGTCCAATCATTGATTCATTGGATCAAAAATAGTGAATAGAGAAGTTAGGGTGTTCCTCTCAATTACTGCTAAAGGATTAGGTTAGACTGTCACCAAACATACCCACCTTGCACTAAAGAGCCACCTTTCTGTGTGCCTCAGCAGACCATCTCTGAGTGAGACAGAACCCCTTAAAATGTTCAAGGAGTTCAGGCATTAAAATATGGAAATACAAGTTGTAGCTGAATTTGGTGCAATGTTTTTGGTGTAGATATGGAAAAAATGAAGTAGATTTTGGAAGTAAGATTATCTGCTGTGTGTCCTATTTTTGTACATCCTAGGATAATTTAGCACTCCCTTATGTGCTTAAAATGAGACAAAAGAAAAAGGAAAGGGTGAAGTAGGTGTTGTAGTTTTGCATCATTATTAACTTTGTTATAGGTGGGGGTTTTTTTTTGAGGTTAAACATTCTGGTAGACGATATCGGTCTCCGTCAGATGAATTGAGTTGTCATAGCTTGCAATAATTATGGTAGAGGACTTGTTTCCAAGTTCATAATAATTGTGCCTCTATGCTATAGAAAATACACCAGAGGCTAATCTTTGATCTTCTGATAACTGTCCAAGTGAAATTTTGGTAGCTTGTTGTTATGAATATATTACCTGAGTTTTTGTCTGAGCTAACAATCAATGCATGAACTTTGCAAAGTTCACTCTAGTTTTGATTTTACATTTTTAAAATATTTTTCTTTAATATATATGATGTTCTTTATAAGAACATAAAGTCCTATTTTACTTGCCTAATGCATTAGTGATGCTTTTATCTATTTAATATTTTGATGCCTTCACTACCTTTGGTTTTATCTTGGTCGTCTTTTTACTTGTCTTTTACATACCATTTTGCTTTTGCAAAGTGACAAATAGGATCTGTTTTCTCTGGGTGTATTTTTATTTGACTTCTATGTAGTACATACAATAATACAACAAAATGAATGTTAAAAACTAATTTGCAATTTGTCATAATTAATGTATTTTGTTGTTTTAAACCGGGAAAAAATTAATCTCTGTCTTTGTGGTGTGTCACACCATTAATTTTTCAAAGCAGACCCCACCAAAATCAATTGAGAGTGCTGCATATAAATCCATGCCACACTATGGTTCTTTATTTATGGGTTTTAATTAAAAGGGAAAAGACATTGGAAATCTCAGTATAACACTGTGTAGATCTTAAGGATTTTTATTATTTTAAAAATGCCTTTCTTTTTATGATTCCATCAAAATGCCAAACCAAGATGTTTATCTAGTCGTGTAAACCGGATGTAGAAAGCAGATAAATTTAATAAATTGAAGAGCTTACAGCATCATTCAAGCCATTAAATGGATTCTGCACCACCTCTTCCCTTCCCCGTATCCCCACTCCACATTATTCTTACCTGCAGGATTAGACTCCCTATTAGGTCTTTTGAGAAGAGTCCTCCTGCTTTCTGAGACTCACAATTCTCAGGGTACAAGGGCAAAGTATTGTGCCTATGAGTTCATGTGTTATATCACATACTAATTCAAGAACAGGATTCAGGCTGCAGTAAAGATTGAACACAACCTTTAAGAAGCAAGGCACAGAACTTAATTTTAAACTTTGTGTCATGTTTAGATATTGAACAGTGTGCACTGCAGTAAGCTAAAAAAACCACTTACTTGCTATGAATCAGTCCCTTACCTATGAAAACAAACCAGACTATGTTTTCAGTAAAATCAGCACATAAAACAGTCATGGGAGATACCAAGTGAAAATGAGATATATTGAATAAATACACTGTATTTTTAATATAGTTACAAATAGTGTTTTACTTGTGGATTTCAGTAGGTTTTGTTGGCTTGTGGATTTTTGTTGTTTTTGTTTTGATTCAGATTTTTTTTTTCACCGATGTGCAGAATTTTCCACATGAGCACTAGAATCTGTTGCAGCTATTTAGGTCACCACTGGGTTCATTCAGTCAGACAACTAAGGGCACTCCTTAAAGATAAAATACCCCCTCACATCCTGGAGGTCTCAGCTGTGTCCAGGGGTGAGCTTATAGGTGAGTGGTGAATATTTAACTTAGAGAAAAATGGATGGAAACCAGAGGCCATCAGGGGGTGGCCAGTATCAGCACACCAGAAAAAAAAAATGCTTTTTTTTCTAGGACCACACATTCAAAGATGCAAAGAGATATCTGTACTCATTTATACACACACACATTTTCAAACCTTTTTTCCAACCATGTATGTTGTGCCTATATGAATTTGTACGTAGCTAACATTAACAAATTACAAAGAGTTCTACTTTCTGCCATTTTGGGCACCACTACATGGGGCATGTGTTCACTGATAAGTAGAGTTCTCCAGGTGAGTTCTTGATACTGTTGCAGTCTATTGAGGTCACCCCTTTGACCTTACATCTCTCACCTATATGTTTGGGTCCATTAGTTAGAGAAAACCTTTCCTTTCACTTCTGTGCAAAATAAGACTCTGCATCATCCATGGATTTCAAACAGCAACTTGTTCTGGTTGTACAATAATAGTGTGATCCAATCAATAATTTTACAGAAATTTAACTCATGGTTCAGAGATGAAAGCACTTAATTAATTTTGTGATGATTAAGTTTTTGTGAGGTTACTGCTTCTGTAACTTAAAGGAAACAAGTGCAAGTTATTTCTAGTTCGACCAAATTAGTTCCAGTGATATTTCTTTTTTTATCAACAATGAATTGGCCAATGTATCTTCATCCTCCATTTCAAAAGGGCAATAATAATGTAATCACAGTGGTATATTATGCCAGTATAAGCCAAAGAAATAAGGTTGATTTGTTTACATGTTCCAATTTGCATTACTTTTATGACATAGTCTTTAACAGTAGAGAGTCTACTGAATTGATCCTTAAGTTAAATCAAATAATAATTTTCTACCAGTAAAAATATTTCTCCTCAGATGAAATTTTTGCTCCAGGTCATAACCTGGGGCTGCATTTTGTTTTCCACATGTCACATTATACAGACTTTTCAATAGAGATTTTATAAAGGGAAACTAACACCAAATAGTTCTATCATAATTGTATGGTTTAAAAGTATTATCAATGTCTAGTTTTTTTAATCTAATCCTTCTTATAAATATATTAACGATAGTCCAAGTACTTGACTTCTCCATGTCCAAGTACATGACTTATTAGTATCACCAGCAGCAGCTATACAGCATCTGAGGTATAAGTATTTCCTTATTTGACTAAGTTTAAGACAACTGTTTTTGCAGTCATAATCAAACAGAATGAGTGTATGAATATAAACTTTTTGAAAAAGGATAAGCAGTCCACCAGAACTGTGAACAACGAGGAAAGAAAATTAAAAAGCTCATCATAATTAAAAATTTTTAGAAACAAAACCAGCAATATTTGGAAAACTGAAGGCTCAACTGGGAAAGCTGTTCAGGAAGAATATATAACTAAACTGGTTTGTCTCGGAAATTGGATTTCAAAACTCTCTTTTTTCTCTTCTTAGTTGAAGTATAGTCATGTTTACTTAATACACACTAGCTTCTCCACTTCTGTTTAAGGGTAGGAAATATAAAGATGTTTGAATGGAAAAATGAGTAAGTAATGTAGATTTGTTGGTCAGCATTCTGTTTGTTCTGTATGAGAAACTAATATTTTACTTGCTGCAATTTTTTTTTTTTTTCCTGGAAAATACCCTTCATTCGCTAGACCTAAAATTCTGGCTGTTTAATGGAGTGAATTCCTTCCTGCTGATATATGTTTGAGGGTTTCTTTGAAAGCAAAACTTTGCTTTCTGAATGGAAATGCAGTTTTAGGTTCAGAAAATACAGACCAGAGTAGGTTTTCTCATCTTGTGATAAGTCTGACTTTACTAGGATGTAAGATAGACATGTGTGGTATCATCCCCAGTTCTAAATCTGTGCCATCATAACTTAAAAATTTTGTCATTCAGGTATTCCTGGCAATATGCAGTAATGAAAAATGTCCAAGAAGTAATAGTGGAAAATCTGCTTCTCAAAATTCTGATGCAGGCTATCTATAATGAATCGTTTCCAAGAGGATTCGAGATTAATATGGGTTTTCCTTTTACTCTTACACTGATGAGATGTCTCATTATACTCAGTCTTTTTTAATACATGGGCCATACTACAAGATTTAATTTATTTATTGTCTAGATGCTTTCCATTTCCTTTTATTTACCCTTTAGGCAAAGTAGCTGACTACACAGCAGCCCCTGCTGTTTGGAAGGAACGTGAATGGATGTCTGAAACATGGTTTATTTGGCATAAGAAATTGAGCCAATCAGAGCAGATTCAACATGGCTTAATAAAAGAGAAGTAAATCTGTGTGAAAAAAATCTTCTAGGCCAGATATATATAACAAATCTTGTTACATCTTGCTTGATCTGGGGAGATTGTTCACTGTCCCAGAAAGGTGTGATAAGGCAGGTACAATACACTGCTTTTATATTTAAATGTCTAGATGAATACTGAAACACTTTCTACATAAAAAGCTTCTTGAAATTACTGCTGTATTTAAAAGGTACAGCCTCAAAAAATCCTGCAAGATTAATTTTTTTATGATTTTTCATCTCTAAATTATCCAGCACCAAACACTGGTTCTTGGTTAATGGTTCTTTAAAATGACAGACTGGAAGTTTCTAACATAGATATAAGGATGCATTTTTGCCACACTGAAGAGTCTAAAGGTCAAATTTTTTACATATATTATAAAATTGTTAATATTTTTTTACTTGTTAATAGAACTAGTGAAGTTATTAGTACTTACAGGGAGTAGAGATTTCTTTTCCACAGAGCTAGTTAGACTTTCCCTTTCCTTTTTAAAGCTGCTAACACTTTTGATGTGTTCCAGATATTGTAATATACTGATTTTAGAAAATGATTGAGTATTTAATAGAGCCCATTTAATTCACTTGAAAAGATTCATTAGCTTTAACTTTTTCTATTCCATGCCTACATTATAATCTTGCTGCCAATACATCAAACTCTCTCTGCTCATTTTTTACACTGCCACCATATATGTCAGCTGAAACAGAGAGGAAGCAGACCAATTCCTGTTTGCATTCTTTTAAACCCATTTATAAACCAGTTTCATCTATGTCCATTATGGAACTTTTGTTTAATGGTTTATGGCAATTTCTCAAAGAGTCCATAAGCTGCAGCCTCATCAAATATGAAACATCATACTTTTTGTTGATGAAAACCCCCATGATTATTTATTGACTAGGTTCATTATCTCTTTTAATGTTTCATTACATCAGTATCGTTCTTTACCCTGCTGGCACGTTTCTGTCCTGGTGATGCTAGTTATTCTGTATCTAATTAACAAAAAGTTGTTCATCTGGTAAAAAAAGAAGCAGACATGTTATTAATATTCTCCTTAGTAAACTGTCCTAAATAATTAATGCAAATAGACATCCAGGGTTGTGAATTTTGATGAGAAGTTACTCTCAAAGATGAATTATTTGGTTTAGATATTTTCCCTGCTAATCCACAGGTTTTTGTGTTGATTAATGTAAATCTGATTCTGCCTTAGTCTGTTGAGGAGGAGGGGAGCACAAAATTTAAGTTTTTGAACAAATGAATGCCAACGAAATACAACAGAAAGCTAGACTGAGTTAAAACTGTTCTGCAAAGCTCTAAGGCACTGAGTTTGCATGTGTAATACAACATGAATCTGCAATGCTGGGAATTCTCACAGCAAGGACAGTTTCCTTACATTACTGTAATATTTGAGTTCCAACTTCATGTTTGCTTAAAGGAAACTCAGTGCAAACACGAAATAAAGGACTGTGAAAGATTTACAAAGGAGATCACGTTTTCCCCTTTTTAAGCAATCTCTTGGGAGGGGAGGAGGAAAAAAGAGTGCATTTTTGTGGGATGATGCATTCCATCTTTTCATCCCTATAGTTTGTGGAATTGTTCCAGCTTCCCTGGTGTTGCACAAAAGCACACAATAATATACTTGTGCAGCTCTGGGGTCTGAGAAGAGAACCCTGCTGATGCCAGCACCCTATCAAGCAACATATCCTGCAAGCTCAATACTGCACATTCACTTCACTTCCTTCCTGGGCATTCAGGAGTGAGTGAACTCAAAACAAATGCCGACAGTCAAGTCCAAAGTGTTCTGAAAGGCTTAATATAAATTCCTTGCTTCTGATGCTGTGATTCAGTTGAACTCTGGGAATTTATATATTCTGCTGCTATTTTTTTTCCTCCTTTCACTGAAGATGGAGACACTGGGTTATTTTCCATATGCCTGTTTTCAGGGCTCATCTCTTTTTTGTTTGTTTTTTTTTTTCAGAAAGGCTTATTGGAGAAGGGCTATTTTATGCACTCTGAAAGCCAGCACACATCACTTGGTGTCTTGTAATATCAGATGCAATCCTAGTAGAGTAGCTGATTTTACAAGACACCTGCCTTCATATTTGAGGGCAGGATCAAGCCCTTCCTTGATGACTGAGGACAGAAGCTCACTGCTTATTCATGGTGCTGTATCTAAGTGTGAACAGGAGCTAGAGGTTTAGTCTCTTATGCCACAGTCTGTGTCCTATATGCTAATCCCATCTCGTCAAGATACTTGACTCCATTTTTTAATCAATTGATGACAGTAGTTTGGAAAAGTTCACACTTGAAACTTCTTTTCACAACTTACACACTCATCTCTGTTCAGAAATGCAAAAACACACTGAATGTCTTTTAACTAATACAGTATGGCACCATATAACTCCTTCATGCATCAGCAAAACATACCGGTGTCACACAGCTGCCAGTGTTGATGAAATTAATTTATTTAAAATTATTTCTGTAGGAAGGCCGAAGGTGTTGGAAGTATTGAAAGGAAGCTTCACTTTGGAGATGCTTCTTAATGTGTGAGCTTGCTACCATTAACCATGGTAAGACCAACCTCACATCTGTTAATAAGTACAAAAATCTTTAATTTAGTTTCCCTTCTGGTGATTTTTACAGGAACAGACAATGGGAAACAGAGTTTGAATCAATGTATATTTGTGTTTTCTTGTATTCTTGCACAAATTAGGAATTGTGAGAAAATGGAAGCATGTATTTCAAATCTTTACATATTCCTGAGGTAACTTAGTTCAAGTAAACTTTTATCCCAAGGGAAGATGGCAGCCTATGGAAATCTTAGATAAGGTGGACTGGAAAAGTAGTACTTTAGGTTGACTCTAAATATATCCACTGTTTTATGGAAGCAGCATCTTTTTTTCTTCTTCTCCCCCACGCTCCTCACTTTCTTTTAGAAATGTCATCCCTTTTCCTTTGTACTCAGATTCTTCAAAAATAAAAAAACAATTGATTTCCCTGGTTGGTGCCATTATTTGAGATGCAGGGAATTCTATTTTTTTCTGGGACAGAGCTAAGCAAAAGTAACTGTAGTCTGTCTTTTGTAAGTTAAATTAGTAAGTGATGAATAGCTTCAATAGGGGAAAAAATCATCTCTTCTGTTAAAGAAAATGTGAACATTTGCCTTTCCTCACTCTAAGTCACACAATGTGACCTATGAAAGTTTTCAGATCTGGAAGAAAGTTAGCTATGCTTCCAGTTGTAATATTTTCTCAAGTGCTGTAGAAAATAGGCTTCATAGATTTATTTTCTGAAAAGTAAATACGTGGAACTTTTTTCAATTACCAAAATGCTTAATATGTTGAACTTTGTAAACTGTAACACTGTAATCTATTTCACTGTCACTATGCAAGTGTGTGAAATTATCAGAGTTCATATACTGAAAATGCTTTCTCATATGATATTTGCATTGATTGTAATGGTAGTTTTACCTGCTAGGAAAAAACCTGAGAACTTCAGGACTTGCATTTAAGCATGCAAGCATCCAGAAAATATATGTCTTTTGCCAGTTCTTAATTTAACCATAATTGAGTTCTGGATCCTTTTTGGATCAAATACATTTTCTTTTTGGAAGCTTCTGTTTTCCCCTGGCCATAATACAAACACTTCACAAGTGCAGCATACAGTGGGGTTAGGAGGAGCAGCTCCTGGATCCACCATAAGCGCTCCCTCTCCTGTTCTCCAGCAGTGGATGCAGCCCTCATTGGGAAGGGCAATGGAGCAGTGATTGCCTCAGCAAGGGTTGAGTGGCAAAGATACTGGGCTTTTTTCTTTGCTCCCCCCTCTCCCTCTCTTTCCCTTCTTTGAAATGAGAAAATAGGCCACCAATTTAGTGGGAAATGAGTCTGGCCAGGCAGCGCTGCAAGCTTTGTGTGCTTGATGGCTGCCCGCCATTTCCCAGACCATCAGCAGCCCTCTCTTACTGTTTTCCCTGGCTGCATAAAGAGAACATTGTGTCTCTTGGAAGCTCTGGCTCATACCCTACCCTCTGTGTGAGAAAAGGAAATGCTCCTTCTGTTCATGACTTAGCAATGGTTGGCAAAAATGATGTCATATCCATGGTAGCAGAAAGACAAAAAGAGAGAGAGGGACTGCGTTTTTAGACAGATTTTACACACCACACTGTTCCATGAAGGCCTGAACAAAGAACAGGCATTGAAATGTTCCATTTAGAACAGAATACCAGTCTATTTTTTTCAAGCTCCAAAAAATGGGGTTTATTTATTAGTGTGTATGAGAGTCCCATTTAGTAACATTACAGTATGGTATATATGGGATTATTTCTCTCTAGGTTTGGTCACTTCACTGTTTGCTTCAACCCCTCTGTTAGAAGTACATGTGCTAGTATGCTCTCCTTTATTCTCTTTCTTTATTGATACTACACATGGGTTCATATTAAGTAAAAGAATATTGAAGATTGAAGTGCATGAAATGTTACAGACAATCACCCAACTGCAGCATTCTGCTTTTGTCGTCCCTCACTCTATATTTTTAGAGTATATTGTTACTAATACATTGATATAACCTCAGTGAACTGAGCATCAAAATGTGGACTTTCCTTGGTCTGTAGTGTTTTTTACCTTTGTTCAGATATGCTCCGCAATATCAGTGCTCATGTATAATTAATAGTTTTTGGAATAAGCCAAACATACAGGGAGTGATTGTGCATCTATGTGTCTGCTCAAGACTCAAGGGGAAAGAGAAGAGGAACCTGGAAATTTAGGATGTCTTATTATAAGGCAAATGACCCTACCCTCCAATTGACATTTGAGCAAATCCTAAAGATCAAATTCAGGCCTCTCCCTAGCTTTGTGGTGGATGATGCTATATGATCTTGAGTTATTAAAACTCTGACAGATTTATGATGAAAGCCAACATGTTTAATCTCCCACTCCATCTCTATTCAGTAGGCTTTTCCCTGGAGAGCAAGGAGTAACCCCCTTGGTTTTACAGCAAAATTTGGAAACTCATATATATATATATAGGAACCTGTCCTTTTATGAAGTGCTCTGAAGCTGACCATCCTTTGCTGACTTGGAACACTAAGTTCTGTCCAGCAAAGATGGAATCCAGAGTACAAATCAGTGCTCTGCATGTATAAATCCCAAACCTGAACTGAAAATTATTTTTTTCAAATATATGTGCCAGGTTTTCCTGCTTTTCATGCTATTTGTCATGTGCAGTGTTCTCGCTTTTTTTTGTTCATAGATGATGTGCACTGCTGCCACTGGGGATACCTAAACCATGTCCCCAGGTTATGGACAGGTGTCACAGGCTGTGATTGTTACTGTCATGGTCACTGCTTTCTCAAATAGTTCCTTATTTTCTCTAAGAACGAGAAAAATCATGAGACTGTAGTTGTCTTCCAAATGTGTGCCTTTGGAAATCAAATGAATATAGCTTTAAAATGAAACAAAAGCTTAAAGTGGGCTTCTCTGAACAATGTAGTATTAATCTGCTTTTTAACTGTTTGTCTAGGCTGATTTTCCCTTTTACAGTAAGGCATGGCTTTGTTTTGCAGGTAATGCAAATATTTCTATAAGCATCTTATCTTGAGATAGAGTAAAATTCTGTTGGATCCTGAAATAATTGTTGCCACCAGTTTGGTACAGAGCTTTCTTCCCCCACCAGCTCCTATAGCATTTTGTTTATTCTTGCTGCAAAACAGAATGAACTTCTTTGGAATAGACATTGCCAGCCATTCTTGAATTAGATTTGAAATTACTTTTAGTGCTGATGTAAATTGATTTGGAACAGAATTTCATTTCTGTTTTCTGCCAGAATTTTGATGTCACTAATCTCTACTGACTTGAAGCATCATCATAAACACCACCTCTGGCATGTGTAAGGAGGCAATCTCCCAGGTGCACAAGGCACTAGGAATGGGCTCCAGAGAGCCTCAAGCATCAGCTACGGATTAAGTAGCACTATTTTTGTGTTTGCTGTGTTTAAAATGTGGTCTACTAAATTTGGTATCCATTCCAACCCTTTTGGGTTGGAACAGATTTAAACTGTAGCCACAACAGCAATTTTTAATAATGTAATTTTTCAGAGATGCACGAGAGAAATTGCACAGGTGACATATGGATCCAAAATTAGCATTTGAACTTTGTAGAGAGCTGAACATGATCATTTCTTGTAGCCATGTTAGGAATTTTTTGCTTTCCTTAAGGGAAATGCTTTCTGAGTTCTTGATATTTTCTATTTTGGATAAAATTTCTGCTGTCTTCATTAAAATTATTTTGTGAATATTCTGATGAATTTATGGTAGGACCACAAGTACATCAAGGATAAATAAACAAAGATTCTCAAAGTGTGCTCAGTTTGTTAATTGGCTATGTCAATAGCAGATGGACATTTCTCCCTGTCCACATGTCCTTATGTGCCTACAGCTCCTTCCTCTTGCTGCAAATTTAGTGTCAGCCCAAATAACAGAAGAGAAAATGTCCTGCTATTGCAACATTAATCTTTTCTGAAGGATTCTCTGATGACAAAAGATTATTTTTCTCAACTGCCAGATTGCATGTTCTTATCTAAGGAAGGAACACAAGCTTTTTCCTTTGCCTTTTCAACACCCATGGAAGAGTTTGGAATCCATAAACATTATGTGTGGAGATATTGCAAAAAATTTGGATTTTCTAGTTTGAATGAGAAGGCTGAAAGGAAATATGTATTATTTACTCTTGAAAGAGAGAGAATAAGTATTTCTAAAATTACAGAAAGGAGGAATCCATTGCACAAACTTCTAATTAATTTGATTTAGAGAAGATTTATGTTCTCCTGAAAATAAAGTCATAATTTTAAAAGTTCTAAGCAAAGTACACCAAAGTGAATGTGATGCATCTTGACCTGAATAGTCTTTCCAGATCCCAATTTTCCTAAAGGTAGGGAGTTGACTTTATCAGAGAAGCTGTAATAAAAAACAGTCCTCTAAAAGAGTGAGTGAAAGAGCACCTCTCAGAGTTCTGAAAGTTATGTCTTCATGAAGACCATATTTATATCATCAGACTTTTCTATATCAGCCTTTTAATCTGAACAACATCTGCTTTCTCCTCTGAAAGGCTACTGGCATTTCTGTGAATCTTACCTTGTGTGCACCCAGGTGGAAATTGTCGGGTTTTTTCCGAAAGAAATTGGGTCATGGAATAATCCTGACCATGGTGCCTTGCATTTGCAACCAAGGGGTCTGAACTGGCTGTCACAGGCAGGCCCTGTTCTGTGACTTCACTGGACTGAGGTGTAGTGACTGCAGCTGTGGCACAGTGTATGTACCCACCGATTTATTTATCTTCTGGAGCATGCCTGTCTTAGATGCCATGTAAGAATGGAAAATGCAGCAGTAAAGGAAGCAAGCCTTTCCTTAAACAAAGTCAAGGTATTTTCTTATCTTAGGTAAAGCCAAATCTTTTGACAACTCTTACAGCAGACAATGCTTCTGAGGCCGCAGGGTAGGGTATTTGAGTCAGCCAATACATTAGAATGCAACTGAGATGTGCTGGACAGTGTGGTAGATTTTTTTGAAGACCATAGCACAAGGCAGTGCCATTTAGGCTTTACCAGGTGTACAGGTGCAGTCAAACAGTATCAGTCTGGTGTCAGCATACTGTTGTTCTCAGACATCAGATCTTGCCGTTACAAGTCCCAGCCTCCTACATCTGCACTGTTGAACTCTACTTCATGTGAACTTCTACATCCTCCCAAACAGATCCTCCTGTTTATTCTTACTTCCTCTTGTCTCTGTATATCCACTGCCTTTTTTATGTTTCCACACTATATCTGATGCCTATTAATTCACCCTTCCTTCTGATCTTCTCACCTATGATGCCAATTACTTTTAAGTAATTAATTTACTGTAAATAATTCCTTGCTTATTACTGTTTGCTTATGATAAAAGCCAATTCTTTTCTTTCATTTTATCATGATCCTTGCTTTACCTTCGCATTTCCTTTCTTTGTTTCCATGTTGACATATTACAATGGGAATGTTTCCTATCTTTGGCCAGGACCCAGAGGTTACTCTGTACCACCTCACATCTTTGCCAGCGGTAAGGAGAAAGGGACTTTCTGTCTTCAGAGAAGAAGGAGATGTGGCTTCTGGTCCTAAAAACGTGGGACATTTTCAGACATTGTTCATTGTCTCAGGGTCCCAGTTGAGCATTTTTGTACGTGGATCACTGTCTCTCTTGTATACTTTTGTAATTAACATCATTGCTGTTACTGTCCATTTCCTTCTTTCATTACTGTTTCCAGTAATTTGTTGCTATCTCAACCCATGATCTGCCTTTTGTGCCTCCCATTGTGGTGTGGGGATGGGAGGGGAGTGGCTTGTGGGTATTTTAGTGGGAGTATTAAGTTGGGGAATACCATTCCTAAACCAGGAAAACAATGTAAGCCTTTTGGGACAAAAAGCCTTTTCAAAAGCCATGAAAATGTCGTGAAAACTATACTACTTCAGAAATACTTTTTAGTGGTCTGGTGTGCTAGATTCTGTCGGGGAACATAGTATATTCACTGTGCTCTTGGCTGTGGTGGGTTTCGCATTCCAGATTTGTTGCAGAAATTCTCCACAAAGTGATAAAATACTATGATACTAGCATGAAATTGCATGCTAGCATGAAAGTCAGCAATTTGTACTTGGTACTCTTTTTTTTCCATAGTTCTCTGGTATAAATATTCTGAAAAATGCTGCTGATTGTTAATCGACCATCTTATTTGGCATGCATGTTGTCACCTTCATCAAGGACAGCAAGAAAGATAATGCTCAAGGAGCATGCACCATATATTCACTTTCAAGAGTGGATCTTGACGCATTAAATTCAGGAGAAAAAGCCAATTTGCCTTGAGAGTTAATCATCGTTCACTTCTGAATTTTTTTTAAGGAGATCTATAACATTCTATCTGTGGGTATATCTGTTGTTTCAGTCATTGATATGGGGTTTAATTTGGTTTCATTGTAGCATATCTTCAAATGCCTTCAGTAATTTTTATATTTGTTTAATGGAACAAAGACTCCACTTATTGCCAAGCACATCAAGATACTGTCATATGTAGCTCTGAGTTTAGTTGAACCTGCTGTTGAGCAATTTCTTTCTCAGTGACTTGCTTGCTGTGTCCAGGACCTTTCAGTTATTTTTCAGAAAGTTCACAAAATTAACAGCATTCCCGTATTTGCAGAGCAGACTAATACTTGATGCTTAGTGCTTGCAATTTCAGTATCAGATGAAGTATTTGTTTGAAAGCATTACTGATGCATTTTGGCTTGCTGCTATCACTTTCCTCAAATCAGGCCAGTATTTCAAAACTGAGCTTGCCGGTATCTTTGGCACTCTATTGTCCTGGCACCTGATGTCTGTACTGCTAAGTACTTGATACCTTGGCTGCACTTCTGCTATCTATCAAATATCTGGATTAGTACTATCAAAACAACAAAGTAATGCTTTGTGGCAGTTATTTTGAGAAAAGGAAGAGTAGTATTTCATGAAATCATCTAATTACAAATATTGTTAAAACAGCTGTGGTCCCTGCAGTTGAAATCAGGTATAGAACCTAGGTATAGCACAAAGCCTGACATCACTCATGAGAAATCATGTAAGCTTAAATTAAAGCCCATAAAGTGTCTAAATTTTGTTTGTGTTTGTGATTGATACACTTTGGCATTAAAGTGAGCAGATGTAGAACTGCTTATGGGAGCAATACTTGTTTCTGCCTGGACTCAGTTATTAGATGGCTTCATGAAAAAGCAGAAATTGCTCTGGGAGACAGAGGTTGCTATTTTTAAGAAGTAAATGCTTCAATCTTGGCATTCAGAGACTCAACTCTGTGGGAAGACAAATTCTGTAAATTTAATATCTGGAATAACAGAAAAGCTCAAGGAGTGTTGCCAGGTGCATTCAGCTGGCATGTCTCTGAAGTCCTTGGGTGAGATTGATATCATATGAGCACACATTCTATTNTGAAAGGCAAATAACAGAGAGAGAGAAACAAAACCCAAGAAAGACAAGTGATGCAAATGAAAATGATTGTTCACTGCCAAGTGAACAATGACCAGGCAGTCCCCAAGAAGCAGCTCCTTCCACCAAGCTTCCCCCATCTGCATATGCTGAGCAGGACCCCACATAGTCTGGGATATCCCTTTGATCAGTAGGGATCAGCCGAACTAGCCATGTCCCCTCACATCTACCTGTGCACCTCCAGCCCACTCACTGCTGGGGTGACAAGCAGAGAAGGCCCTTGATGCTATGTAAGCACTGCTCAACAATAACAGCAGACTTAACAGCACTGATT